>SEYY01000965.1:7500-55297 GCA_009176605.1 Armadillidium nasatum
TATCACTACAAAAAGTAAGTGATTAGGGCTCCTCAAAACACCCAACCTCTTTGAAGTTTGTTTAGAAAGAGAAGTAAAGTGATCTTTCCAAGAAAGATCTTGAGAAAAAGAAACACCTAGAATATTGAGGATAGATGAAAGTTTGAGTTGACTGTTTTCAAAGAAGATATCATAGTTGTGTGGAAGTTTGTGTCGAATAGAGAGATGAAGGAAATGATTTTCGAGACATTGATAACAATAAAGTTTTCTCTGTTTATGTATATATATATCTATATATATATATATATATATATATATATATATATATATATATATATATATATATATATATATATATATATATATATATATATATATATATATATATATATATATATATATATATCGGATCATGTGAAGAGAGCTAAAAGCAAGGACGACAGAAGTAGCCACACGGCCTTGGGATTACTCTGCATGCCAATGGTTGTAACAACTCCAGAACCAGCATTGGAAACCATAGCTCAGAGAAGCACAATCTTCTGCAGAGCTCTAGGAGAGAGTGTTTTGAAGTTAGTTAGAAAAAGATACTGGTCCTACTGAAAAGGTGAAAACCTACCTGAAAGTTTGGAGAAGACTCATGGACCAACATTAAGACCAATGAGCCAAGAAAAAAGATCCTTTAAAGGGCTCTGGGAGAACTTTTAATAGAAGACGGAGAAAGATGCTGGTTCCATTGACAGGGAGAAAACCCTTCCTTGGAGAGGATATATATATATATATATATATATATATATATATATATATATATATATATATATATATATATATATATATATATATATATATATATATATATATATATATATATATATATATATATATATATATATATATATATATATATATATATATATATATATATATATATATATATATATATATATATATATATATATATATATATATATATCGTCAAATCGTCCTATTTCTTTAGCCTCCGTTCTCACTAAAGTTTCGGAATCTATCCTTAACATAAGGATTTAGAAACACCTTAATTCTTCTATTCTTATCTCTGATCGCCAGTATGGCTTTCGTAAAGAACGTTCTACTGGTGATCTTCTTTCCCTTCTCTCTGACTCTTGGTCCTCCTTTCTTCGGCATTTCGGTGAATCTTTTGCTGTTGCGCTAGACATATCGAAAGCTTTCGATAGAGTCTGCAACAAAAGCTTTGATTTCGAAGCTTCCCTTTTACGGAATCTTTCCTTCTCTCTGTGGCCTTCTCTCTGATTTCCTTTCTGGTCGTTCTATAGCATCTGTTGTAGACAGCCAGCGTCATCCAATAAATTTATTAATAGTGGTGTTCCTCAAGGATCTGTCCTATCCCCAACACTTTTTCTGCTTTTCATTAATGACCTCTCTGTTACTTCATCTCCTATTCACTCCTATGCCGATGACTCCACCCTTTATTACTCTTTTCAGTTTCAAAGGACGCCTCTCCCAACACCAGTTAATGGAAGCAAGGAGCAACTAATCTCTGATCTATCTCGCATTTGAAATTGAGCAGAGAAAACATGATCGTTTTCAATGCCTCAAAAAACTCAATCTCTCCATCTTTCTACTCGATACAATCTTACACACAACTATGACATCTTCTTCGAAATCACTTAACTCAAACATTCATCTGTCCTCAATATTCTCGGTGTTTCTTTTTATCGTGATCTTTCTTGGAAAGATCACATTACTTCTCTTTCGAAACAAGCTTCTAAGAGGTTGGATGTTCTGAGGCGCCTTCGTGGTTTTTTTACGCCACCCCAGTTGCTTGCTCTGTATAGGGGTGTTGTTCGCCCCTGTATGGAATATGCCTCACACATCTGGGGTAGTTCCACTCATACAGCTATCCTTGAGAAGGTGGAGTCTAGGGCTTTTCATCTCATCAACTCTCTCGCTCTTTTTAACTCTCTCCAATTTCTTTGTGTCCACCGAATTTTTGCTTCACTCTCTCTATACTACCACTATTACAACGGACATTGCTCTCCTGAACTTTAACGTCGCATTCATACCTCCATTGAGAAGCGATCATGCGACACGATTTATACACAGTCTCATCCTTTCTTTGTCCAACTCTCCGACCATAGACTTAACCGCTATGCTCAATCTTACATGTACTCTACTGGTAAAGCCTGGAACACACTCCCTTAATCTGTTTTTCCAACTTTCTTTGACTTGCACACTTTTAAACGCCGGGTATGGGTCACGTCGGCTATTAGTGATCAGATGCGACTGTTCCCCAAATCTGGTGGTTATTGGTAGGCCTCCGGCCTTTTCCCACCAGAGTAGACATAATAAAATATATATATATATATATATATATATATATATATATATATATATATATATATATATATATATATATATATATATATATATATATATATATATATATATATATATATATATATATATATATATATATATATATATATATATATACCTAACATCAATGAAGATACTATCAGTATAAAAACTCAAACTGAAGACAAATAGTCAAAAATATTTTTAAAAAAATAAATAATAATCTCTCGATTAAAAAAAAAATGATAAAAGAGAGGTCCAAAATCACTCTGAATTTCGCCAAGTCATCAATTTCGAAGCCGATTAGGACATCTTTTCTTCTCTTTTTAAACAGACCTGACACGGTCATTTCAATCTGATAGCAACGAAAATCATAGTAATCACCACAGTGAAACCTTTTCTCAGCGATGTTACATGACTGACTTGTCTTAATTCAACGGAGCTTCGATAATAGGTTGCGTGTATTGCCTCAGGCAATTACACTCACTCCTTTTGTGAGCAAAAGGGCGCTTCATGGCTTAATTATAATACACACAATGTTCGACATTGTCTCTTGAATATGTTATTAATAGTGTCTATGAACTATCGGAATGTGCATAAATTAAGAATTAAAAGGCCTATACAAATTTTTAAAAAAATAACTAATAAATATGGAAAATAATAAGGTATTAAAAATATGCGAAATTTAGCGCTAATAATGATGATATAAACTCGCAGGTATAATTACGCTTTCAAAAACAAAACAAACCACAAGAATAACAAGACCAATTCCGCTTAAATATTGATCAGTTATTAGAGGCGTAAAAAAATTATAAAATTTATGGCTCGAAAACAACATTGATCGCACGAAAAGAAAGAAGATAGAATCTTTGTTTAAGATAAACATTAAAACACGATCCAACATTTTAATTATTTATTCATCAAATAGAATGAAAATGAATACTTAAACTCTCTCTCTCTCTCTCTCTCTCTCTCTCTCTCTCTCTCTCTCTCTCTCTCTCTCTCTCTCTCTCTCTCTCTCTCTCTCTCTCTCTCTCTCTCTCTCTCTCTCTCTCTCTCTTTGTCAAGCACACACGAGAATGTACATTTTATCTCGCACATGCGAACTACATGAAAAATGTTAACACGCAAACATTTTCTCAACCGAAAACAATAAATATTTTCGAGAACTTTACTTCGTTTACTCTTTTACCCTTGAATATACACACAAATAAACTACACACACACACACACACACACACACACACACATATATATATATATATATATATATATATATATATATATATATATATATATATATATATATATATATATATATATATATATATATATATATATATATATATATATGTGTGTGTGTGTGTGTGTGTGTGCGTGTGCGGATTACCTTATTTCTACGAAATTTGATAAGCGAGAATGCCTATGAATGAAAACATCTTCATTATCAGTTTATTATATTTTTATACCTGACCTTCCGATGTTCTGCAAATCCCATCAACAGATAACTCACTAGAACATGAAAAATATTATTATTATTATTATATATATATATATATATATATATATATATATATATATATATATATATATATATATATATATATATATATATATATATATATATATATATATATATATATATAGGGGAGGACGTAGCCCCGTCCGAAGCGATGCAAGTACCCCCCATTACCACCCGCCGAGTGATAGGATGGGCTAGACCATTCCGTTTCACTCCGTTGCCCTTTAGTTCGTTCCTTTTCGCGTTTCACCTTCTCAGAGGGTCTCTAGTGTACCTTCGCCTCATACTGGAGTCTCTATGCTCCCAATACGTCTCCACCCCATTTCTTCACATGTTCCCACATATTTACAAGCGCTTACCTCTTACATTAACCTATATAAAACAAAAACTGGCCAATATCAGAGCTTCCTCGGAGATGGTTTGAGAGGCGGCATTCAAAGAATGCCCCTCATCCACCCGTCACCCCATCATCACTTGGGAGTTGGCGGCCTCCGATGATGGCGATGGTGCCGCCATGAACCGGCGTCCGGCTTGCTCCGGTGCACGGTCTTTATTTTCCATTAATTTCTGCAACATTCGCGGTCTTTTTTTCTAATTTCCCCTTTGTCGAACACCACCTCTCTTCTTCTAAACCTCATCTCTTGTTTCTAATCGAAACTCAGGTACTTGAGTGTGCTGACAGCAAATTTTATTCTGTTACCTCCTACTGTCTCTATCCTCAATTTTCAGCCAAAGTAAGTTGTTCTGCATATGTGCGCAACGATGTTATTTGCTCTCGTGTCTCTAATTTGGAGTCTCCTGAATTCTCTACTTTATGGCTGAAGGTCTCTTGCAATTCTACTACTAAATTTATTTGTTCTGTTTATTTATCTCCTAATTCTACTGACTATAAAAAATTCTTCGACTATTTAAACTCCAAAATAGAGCACATTCTGTCTTCTTCTCCTTTCTCCTAAATCATCGTTTTATGTGATTTCAATGTTCACCACCGCCAATGACTTTCATTTAGTTCTCATGATCCAGTCGGTGAACTCGCCTACAACTTTTCTATCCAGAACAACCTTGAGCAGTTGGTGCAACTCCCTACCCGTGTCCCTGACCGTCTTGGTGATGAACCCAGCATACTTGATCTTTTCCTTACTTCTTATCCTTCTCCTTATACTGTTAAACTTTTTCTCCTCTGGGTTCATCCGATCATCTTCTTATCTCTGTATCTTGTTCTTCCGCAAGAACGGCCCTAACCTTCGGCAAGGAGACGTTTGTAGCACTTCGGCGCTGCTAACTGGTCTGACTTGCGGTTATACGTCTCTGATTTCTCATGGAATGATTATTGCTTTCGTGGGAGGGGTCCCTCGGAGTGTACCGAGTGTATATCCGAGGTGATTCTCTCTGGTATGAAGGCGTACATTCCATATTCTTTCCCTTCTACTAAACCTAATAAACCATGTTTAACTCTACTTGTTCTCGCGCTATCCGCCACAGGAATATTGCCTTCAAAGATTACCTTCGTCTTCAAACTCCTGAAACCCATTCAATTTATATTTCATCATGAATCGTGCATAATCTGTTCTTCGAGATACCAAAATCTCTTTTCTCCGCCGCAAATGCAATAATCTTTCTGGCTCTTCTTCCTCTCGCCCTTTCTGGCATTTTGCAAAAAATTTCAACTCTAACTTTTCTTCTTCCTCTTTCCCTCCTCTAGTTTCTTCTGATGGCACAACTGCCATTTTACCTTCCACTAAAGCTGAACTCTTGGCTCATACTTTTGCCTCTAATTCTGTGTTAGACGATTCCGGAGCTATTGCTCCTCCTTCAAACCCCTCCAACTCATTTATGCATAACATTGTAATTTCTTCTAGGATGCTATTTCTGCTCTCTCTGAGCTTAACACTAAGAAGGCGTATGTTCCTGATGTTATTCCTCCTGCGGTTCTCAAAACTTGTGTTTCCAAGCTTGCACCCTGCCTTGGTAAACTATTTCGTCTTTGCCTTTCTACTTCGACTTTACCTTCTTGCTGGAAACGTGCTCTCATTCAACCTGTGCCGAAGATGGTGAACCTCTTCTCACATCTGGGGTGGTTCCACACATACAGCTATTCTCGAAAAGATGGAATCTAGGGCTTTTTGTATCATTAGTTCTCCTGCTCTTACTAACTCTCTCCAGTCTCTTTCTTATCTTCGAATTGCTGCATCTCTGTATACTTTGCAGGACATTGCTCTTCTGAACTCTCACGTTGCATACCTCCTCCATTGAGAAGGGCTCGTTCGACACGACTTTCTACACAGTCTCATCCTTTCTCTGTCAAACTTTCCGACCCCAGACTTACCCGCTATGCTCACTCTTACATATACTCTACTGGTAAAATCTGGAACACATTCCCTTTATCTGTTTTCCCAACTTCCTTTGACTTGCACACTTTTAAACGCCGTGTATCGGGTCACGTTGGCCATTAGCGACCAGATCTCGAATGTTCTCCATCTCTGGTGGTTATTGGTAGGCCTCCGACTTTTGCCCACCAGAGGAGACATAAAAAAAAATATATATTATAATTTAAAGAACACTAACACTACTCGTGTTCTAATAATATATCAATTTTTTAAACCTCTAAATTAAAACAGTAAGAAGTAAAACACTCTAACAAGTTAACAAAGAACAAAAAAGATCATTACAAAGGTGGAGATTAAAAAGAAAAACTGTGTGACGTTTCGGAACTAAACTTATTGTTCCCTCATCAGACACAGTAGTAAGAAAAAATAGGAATGTGGAGACTAGTGTTGCCAACTCAAAATTAGCAAATTTGGCTAGGTCAGGTCTTAAAAATGGCTTGACGGTTCAGTTAGGTTTAATCAGTAAATGGCTAAGTAATTAGTTAAATTAATAAATAAAAAGAAAAATACTATAATCACATTGATGAAATATTAAAAATTTGAACAATCTATCAGTAAATTTTTCAACTTAAATATATTTCGACCTTATGTAACTGAAAAAATGATACATTTGCTAGTATTTGTAAGTTATCCGACATCTTTTGCTTTATTTCAATATTTAAATTTTTCAACTTAAATATATTTCGACCTTATGTAACTGAAAAAATGATACATTTGCTTAGTATTTGTAAGTTATCCGACATCTTTTGCTTTATTTCAATATTTAAGGTCCTATATTTCTTGAAATATATCAAGTGATATATATTTCGCCTCTCCTGTACTTGATGTATATGCTGCCATTATTTCCATATTTTTTTTGTGAGTCAAGTAATTTATAATCTTTACAGCATTTACCATGTCCTTTTAAATAAGACTTCACTGTTAATATTGATTTTAGTATTTGCAGCTACATTTTAATTTTTAATTTTTTATTTTGCTGTATTTATACTACTAAACTCTCTTTCGACATCATCGTATAATGTGGTAATGTTAGTGTAGAAATGGCAAATTCTTATAATTCCTTGAATGAATTACAATCTGCAGCATTCTTATACTGGATAACTTCAATCCAAAATGCTTCAGTTTCCTCCAATTAATTAAATTAATTTTATTATACTGAACTTCAATTTCATAATCATATATTCAAATCGCAATGTAGTTTACAAGAACAAAGAGGTTATAAGCACGCTAAATAATAGCTATGTTAGGCCAGCATTAGAGTATTGTGCACAAGTTTGTGCTCTACATTTGATAAAAGACATAGATATGCTGGAGAGAGTACAATGTCGAACAACAAGGATATTTCTAGATTCAAGAGTAAGAACTATGAGGAGAGGTTGAAGGAGCTGTGTCGCTTTTTCTTCTGGCAACTAAAGCTAACCCGGCGAATGTTGTTACCAGAAGGGGGGAAAACGACAAATTCCTCCTTCTCTACAATGAAACATTAACACAATTAACCACGGAACTTGCTATTTCACTGTATTGAAGAACCAAAATTGAACCGTGATTAGAGAAGATGTAAGATAGAAATGAGAGACTGATAATAGCAAGAAGTGCTAGTCTCTAAATGTAATGAAAATAAACAGTTAGAAAAAATTAATTTGAGCCTAACCTAGTATAGTTGTTAAAGAAGAATTATTATAGTGATTTGAAGAATGTGTGTACAGTAATTTTTGCTAAAATGATGAGTAAGTTTTCTGTTGGTACTGAGGATGAACAACAATTTGTTGTTTTGAAGTCACCTTCTACCAGCGATCACTGTCAAGTACACAATTTCAAATCACGTTTATAGAAATTATAATAATTTCATTTATTATAATAACGACACAAATCAATTTTTACCAGTCACAATTATAAGTTGTATAGTAAACCGATTATACTGATAAACCGACACCGATTAATAGTAGACACCGATACTGATAAATATAATGTAACTGATTATCGTTACTTTATTCAAATTTCAATATTAATGAAATATAATTAGACATATAAAACTCAAATAAATATATTTTGTTTCCAGAAATAAATTCTAGAAAATTTAGATAATTAGAAAAATTAAATTTATTCAGAATTTAGATTTGGGACCCAGAGTTTATTCTAGGAATTTCAATTAGAACTTAGAAATTATTCTAAGAATTTTTTTTTATTCTAGAAAGTTTAAAATCTATCTAGAAATTGGAGTGACTCCAGAAAATTACAGGTTTTTCTAGAGATTGGAATGAATTTTAAATACAAAAATGCAAATATTATATAAATAAATAAAAGAAATTTGCACAAAAAAAAACCATATATATATATATATATATATATATATATATATATATATATATATATATATATATATATATATATATATATATATATATATATATATATATATATATATATATATATATAATATATATATATATATATATATATATATATATGAAACAGAATACTTATGTTAATCCAGAATAGTTGAAAACTTTCAGAGTGAAATAGCTTCTTTGACTGACAATGAAGATGAATATCTTTATCTTGATGTAAGCCAAAAGATCCAAAATTTAAACAGATTTTACTATTATCAAAAATCATTAATCGATAATTAAATTTGATTTTGAGAAGAATTATCAATAGAAAATTCAATGATAATTAACTATATTAAGTTTTAATTGAAACAATTTATGAAATAACTCATAAAATAACAAAAAAATGAAGTAATTTTAGAACAGCACTAAACAGTAGTTCACTGCGTGAGATCTAAACAATGTCTGACTCAAGGCTCCCGTTTGCAATATATATAAAAGCAAATTCAAACGTCGAAACACGTTCGCAAACGTTCTAGAATGTTTCCTTTAATAGAGGAAAGTTTTCAATTATGTTCCCGTTGAGAAAATTAATTAGATTTTTAAGAGATTTGAAATTATTATATAATTTTTGATAAATTAAAACAAATTGAAAGATATAAAAAAATAAAACATAAATTATATATAACTTAAGAAAAAAATTCACTTAAAATAAAGGAAAGTGAAAGTTGGCAACTAGTCATATGACAATCAGACGCCATATTGCAAAGTAATTCTGTAGTTAATATTTAGTTAATTTTATATCTAAATAAATAATAAGATTACTAAATGGGTTTAATACTCAGCATGATCTAGAAGATACATTAAGTAAATTTTACAAGTTTCAACTCAATAAGAGAAGTAGTTTTTAAAATATAAGGGTTTTTATATGGAAAAAAAAGGCCTACCTTTTTAATTATAATAATTAAAATAATTGACTAATTAAAATGACTAATTCATTGGATTTGAAATATATCAATGTTTCAAGAACAAAATGACATAATAAAGTAAATGAAAAACTCATTTTTAATACCGAAAAATTTAAATTTTGTTAGTAATATGCAAATTAGAAATTCTCAGAGGATATATATATATATATATATATATATATATAT
This sequence comes from Armadillidium nasatum, assembly GCA_009176605.1. Lineage (NCBI taxonomy): Eukaryota > Metazoa > Arthropoda > Malacostraca > Isopoda > Armadillidiidae > Armadillidium > Armadillidium nasatum. The sequence goes on from SEYY01000965.1 coordinate 17,222, forward strand.
ATATATATATATATTATATATATATATATATATATATATATATATATATATATATATATATATATATATATATATATATATATATATATATATATATATATATATATATATATATATATATATATATATATATATATATATATATATATATATATATATATATATATATATATTATATATATATATATATATATATATATATATATATATATATATATATATATATATATATATATATATATATATATATATATATATATATATATATATATATATATATATATATATATATATATATATATATATATATATATATATATATATATATATATATATATATATATATATATATATATATATATATATATATATATATATATATATTTCTAAATTAGGGGTCATTATATAACAAAAGAAAGGTAATAATGTGTAGATTAAGAATTTGTTATTAAAAATTGTACCAAATGATGTTATAAAAAATTATAACCAAAAGAAAGGAAAATTATGATAAAAATTGTCAGCATTTTAGTAAGATAAGTGAAAAAAAAAATAGGCTCTAGAATAAAATTTAATGATTAAACTATGCTACTATACATAGAAGCATATAAGTTTTGATTTTGATTGAGCTCCCCAATCACAAAAAAAAAAAAAAAGGGAAAACCTCTGTCATCCATTTGCATTTTCCTGAATTAAAACCAAATCTGGTTGTGATTTGACAAAATTCGCAACAAGCTGGGAATGTTCTTGGTTGAAAAGGAGATTTCTCAGAGTGAATATGATTCAAGTTTACAAAATATTTGCATCTTACAGTAATACAGAGATTGAAAAATACTTTATAGTGGACCTTAGAAGAGAAACTAGAGGCCATGAAAAGAAAATTTAAAAGAAGTCATGCCATCTCGATCTAAAAGAGAATAAGAAGTCTTTCAGTAACAGGGTTGTTAATTTTTGGAATGAGGCATATTTTGGGGGTGAGGGGAAAGTGAGAGGAAAAGTGGTGAGTGAGGGGAGACCATGCTCTTTCCTGAGGTATTTTTAATAATCTTTATCGGGATTAATGATGTTAATCCCTTAATCCCCTACCTTTTTTACCTTTTATTCCCTTTGATCTTGCCGCCAGGAACGTGGCTGAGTTATTTTCTCTTTTTAGTTGCAGCCCGGCACGTCCCTGCACGTGCCTCACGTTGTTTCCTGTGCGTTATTTCTAGCTTTTTTCTAGCACTTTCTAGCACTTGGCCCTCATGCTAGACACCTTTCTAGCACTTGTCACTCATATGGCACCCTTCCTATGTCCTGAGGGGAGTGCCAGTTTCCAGTGAGGGTAAGGAATCATCCGTGGACCAATCAGGTTGCAGGCACCCTTGTTGATGACATCATAGCTCTAGCACTTGTCCCTCATGCTAGACACCTTTCTATCACTTGTGGCACCCTTCCTATATCCTGAGGGGAGTGCCAGTTAGGACTGAGGGTAAAGCATCGTCCAGCCAATGAGGATGCAGGCACCCTTGTTGATGACGTCATCTACGTACGCTCCTTACCCTATGACGTCACTGGACGGCCATTTTTTCTTCATCACGTGATTTTTTATTCCCGTAGATTTTTTCCTTCTCTTAATTTCTGTCCGTCATTTTTGATCACGTGGGTATCAGCCATCTTGAATTTGATTTTGAATTTTCCCGCCATTTCTTCATGACCTCAACGCCATCTATTGATTGAAAATCAAAATTCTTCTTTCTCGTCCGATATTTACAGTAAGAACTTAAAACCTTTTTTGATAGACCAAGACCGGGATTCGAACCTCGACCTTTTGGTTTGAATTCCAGCACGTTACCACTACGCCAACTTGACCATATCTTAGAAAAAGCGAATTCTTGTATTCACCTGACACGTTTTCGACTTTGAATTCGCTAGATGACGTCATCTGCGCTTGCGCGCACACCTTTTCCTGTGACGTTATGACATGGCAATTTTAAGACTTCCCTCTTCACTCTTCCCTCACTCTAATTCTGACTAGCACCAAATAATGGTCTGAAATCCCTCTAGCAGCCCCACAAAGCACATTCCCATCTAGTAATCTGTCTTTTATCCTTTTCCTAATACATATATAGTCTAATAACCCCCCTCCCCCCTTTGCCATTTGCTCCATTAACCCATATCAGATTGTGCTTCAACTTTTTATTTTATCATGTATTCTCTGTTTTTAATTTGCTCGTCATGCATACTTCTTCTAAATTCTACCCATTTATATTTCTGTCCCCCCCCCCCTCAATCTAACCTGTCCACACCAACCCTCGCATTTAACTGCATTTAAATCCGCTAACAAGCATACAGTTACACCACCCTCAAAACCACTTAAGTACTCATTCAAGTTCTCCCAAATAATAATAATAATAATAATAATAATAATAATAATAATAATAATAATAATAATAATAATAATAATAATAATAATAATAATAATAATAATAATAATAATAATAATAATAATAATAATAATAATAATAATAATAATAATAATAATAATAATAATAATAATAATAATAATAATAATAATAATAATAATAATAATAATAATAATAATAATAATAATAATAATAATAATAATAATAATAATAATAATAATAATAATAATAATAATAAATAATAATAATAATAATAATAAAAATAATAAAAGTAATTTCATAATAATGATAATAATAATAATGATAATAATAATAATAATAATAATAATAATAATAATAATAATAATATTATTAACAGAATTACAAACAATAATAGCAATACTATTATGTTACTATAATAATTATTTTTGATACTGTTAAATATAAAATATTTTTACCTATTTCTACTAACTGTATTAAAAATATTAGGAATATAAATTCACAATTGACGATAATAATAATAATCATAATAATAATAATAATAATAATAATAATAATAATAATAATAATAATAATAATAATAATAATAATAATAATAATAATAATAATAATAATAATAATAATAATAATAATAATAATAATAATAATAATAATAATAATAATAATAATAATAATCACAATAATAATAATAATAATAATAATAATAATAATAATAATAATAATAATAATAATAATAATAATAATAATAATAATAATAATAATAATAATAAAATAATAATAATAAAAATAATAATATAATAATAATAATAATAATAATAATAATAATAATAATAATAATAATAATAATAATAATTATAATAATGATAATAATAATAATAATTATAACAATAATAATTATAATAATAATTAAATGATAAAGGCGTTCGTTGCTGTTGAAAATATGGATTCAAAAAGGAGAAACGAAAACAGGCTTGGAAAGGGATTAGTATCACCTATAAACAAAAGCTCAAGGGCTATACCTTCTGGTGGTAAGAGAAGCACCAGTCCGACTGGAAGGGCTTAACAATTTGCAATTTAGCTCATCAGAGGTCTTCTGTTCAGTAATCCCACCAAAAGTACAGAAACCCAGTCCTAGATGATGACTTTTAATGTCGAGTAATCACTTGATATGATAGCTGCATGGCAAGTAAAAACTCAAAGATTTTTTTTTGCGTGTGTGTAAAATTTTTTTCCTCTGGTAAGGGATGGAATTCTTGAAATCGCAGCGTTCCACGGAAATAATCGGCAGTAAAAGTGGAAGAACAAAAAGAAAGAGCATGGGAATCGGTGCAACTGAGAAAGAGCTAATTTTAATTCCTACATTCTCCGCCGTTCTGGAACCATGGGTAAAACTGGTACTGCTCCCGCTCAAATATGAAATGGTGAGAATTAGGCGTAACAATGTCACGCATAGCTGATCTGGGAGGGGGGAGTATACAATCCAAGTAAACAGTTAGTATCGCATGTGTACGGTATGACTGCAAGGAGGAAAATCCTTAGAAAATTTAAGATTGTGTTAACAACTGATGAGAAAGATCAATAAACATGGTTTTGTGGTATTTTCAACTGCAACTGATGTCATAGCTGAGGGTATGAGGATCTGAAGGGAACATATTAGTCATTACATGTTCTATATGCAGGGGTAGGAGTATCGCCTCAGCCATGAATCTTACCTTCGATGAGAATCAAAAACCTGCTGTTGCTATTCTAATTTTTTTATTTATTTTATTTTTGGAGGGGTGGGGGGGGGAGTTTGATGGGGTTGAGTAGGTGAAGGTAGTATGGAGAGGTTTTTGCATAAGAAACGCAACCGTTGTCCAATTTTTCCTTAAGAAGAAGAGCATAAAACAAGAACTTGGTATTTTTGTTGGTGCTACAAGTGGTGAACGCCAAAATGGCGTAAAAAGTCCAGGTGAACGATGACAGCTGGCTTCGAGATGTTGGATATGGAGACCAGATATGCCAGACGGTCATCCACAAAGGCCTAGGAAGCCGACTTGTGAATCGAATCTAATGGTGAAAAATGATAGGTTCAACGTCGGGGAAGAGAAGACAACTCTCGTTTTCCACTACAACGGAAATGCATGACCATCTTCGTAGAGGATAAATGAAATCCTCGTGAATCACACCATGTAGTAATGTTGTCGGTTACCAGTTGTAGTTGTTAGTTGATTTTAATGATCAAAAGATATTTACTTAAATCATGTAACAGTTCAAAATTTTATAGATGACTGCATTGGACAACAATATTTTTATCATTTTGCAAGCAGAGATATTTTCAATCAAATGTGAGCGACAAATTTACCTTTCACAGTATGAATATACCTGTGATAAAAAGGTGTAACAGTAAAATGATCAATATCCAAACAAGCTTACAAACACTATATAATATATCGCCAGTCTGTCATTTGAAATTTTTAAATTTTGTTGAGAAAGTCTAAGAATTAAAATTAATATTTTTTCTAAATCTGAAGAAACAAATGAGGAAAAATATTTTCCGACAATGCGGAATACTTCTGTCCATTCCATTGCAGATATCCAGTGGTTCAACTGCTTTGTCCAAAAAAGTTAAAAATATTAAAGTATTCGAATTGCTATCCCATTTGGTAGATGGAATAAATTAAACAAATCCAATCAGACATTTTAGAATCTTGCACTTTTCCACTGTTTAATGTACTTTTAATGAGAAAATTAAGCGATCTAAGGTAGGTAGTGATTTTTTTCCTACGATAAACAATTTGAAGATTACGAAATTTATTTTTTATATTCCCTAGTAGTTATAAATTTTTTCACTTTCCGCAAATCAACTCTATTTGCTAAGTCCATTTGCTTCTTCATGAAGGGAGAAATTCTACATCTGAAGTAAGTTAAACATAAGAACAGTACTCTCAAATTTTGCATTTTGTGAACTTTACGCATATAAGTGTTACTACGAAACAATATGGAGTAAAATATATTATTAAGAGTTTGCAGAAACTTTATAGTAAATTTTACATGTATAAATTTTTTTTTTTAAATTATGACATAAAAAAAAAAAAAAAAAACTTCACCAGTTTGGGTATTTCAACATTCATGTCCAGACACGCCTATTACATTTAAATATTCAAATCACTTTACCTACACAAATCTTATTACCAGTTATGGGTTTTTTGATGCTTAATAATAAATACACTTTATTTCATCGTTTCATTTAATCAGTACAACTAGTAACATCTATAAAAAAAATTCAGATGACCTATTAATGAATATTGTAATGACTAAAATCTAAACTTACTTTTCATGAATTTATTAAAACTCCTAATGACAGATACGACGTGAAACCTCTTTAACCATCCTGTTTTTATGTCATAGATATTAAATTCAAATATATGAAAATATTTTTCACCTTCCAAGTAAGATGAGGGTAAAGAAAGAGACTCAAAATGCTTTAAATTTTTCCCGAAGTAGAAGAAATATTGAAGCCATCATTGTATTTCTACTCTTGCTGATTTCAATAATATGGAATATCTCAGAGTTTATCTTAAAATAGAAGAAAGTTCCAAAAAATGGTAGAGTAAATAAAAGGTGATCTCCAAAACTGGAACTCCATAATTCGGACAAAAAGTTCATTCATCTTTATTGAATTTAGGGCACAAAACATAAATTTTTATTAAATCCTAGTAAGATTGGTATAAAAGATGGGTATGTTATCCTGGAAAAATTTAGAATACGATAACGATCTTAAATAAAAAAAAAACATATTTTTGTCTAATTTTTGCCCCATTTAGTAGAACCTCGGTTTTAGAATTTATAGAAAAAATTAAAGGAAAAATTTAGGTAAATTTACATAAATTTTCCTAAAACAAAAAATGTTATAAAAAGACGTAATTTGAAGAGTTTTAAAATTATAAATGAAATCAATTTATTGCATCATTAGTCGTTATATACAAAAGCACAAATATTAATCTGATGAAGAATGCCAAACATCTTAGAACTACATAAAAACTTTTTTTTATGCACGTAAAATTTTATGAAAGGTTAAAAAAAAACGAGGACAAAATGTACATCATATTTGATACAAAGAAAACAATTTAATTCACTTCTTCTGTGTCCACTCATAAAGTGAAGGATTTGGTTCATTTTTCATCCAATGAGAAACGTCTCTGTCTTTAAACGGCAAAGGTGATCGTCCGTTTGTTTGACCAAACATTCGACTCAAGGCATCATAAGCTGCAACTTTCACACCAGTATTAATCGTTTCACCGTATCCTGAAAAAAAAAAAAAAAAAAAAATAAAAAATAATATATATATATATATATATATATATATATATATATATATATATATATATATATATATATATATATATATATATATATATATATATATATATATATATATATATATATATATATATATATATATATATATATATATATATATATATATATATATATATATATATATATATATATATATATATATATATATATATATATATATATATATATATATATATATATATATATATATATATATATATATATATATATATATATATATATATATATATATATATATATATACTACAATCTACAACCTCTCCCAGGAAGGGTTTTCACCCTGTCAGTGGAACCAGCATCTTTCACCATCTGCTTGTTGAATTTCTCCCAGAGCCCTCTAAAAGATCATGTTTTTCGGCTCGTTGATCTCCATGCCGGTCCATCAGTCTTATCCAGACTCTCAGGTAGGGTTTTTATCCTTTCTGTATTACCGGCATCGTTTTCAAACTAACCTCTAAACACTCTCTCCCAGAGGTCTTCAAAAGATTGTGTTTCTACGAGCTATGGCTTCCAATGCTGGTTCTGGAGTAGTTACAAGCCGTTGACAGAGTAATCACAAGGCCGGATGGCTAGTCCTGTCGTCCTTGCATTTATTTCTCTTTACATGATCCGATCCTGTCGTCGATTTTCAAACTCTTGTTTTTAAATTTTAAATTCTTAATGATAAGGTTTATTTTTTCATTAAAAGCCGAAAGTCCATTATCTTGATAGATTTGTTGCTCCTCTATAAATTTTTAGATATAATTTTATCGAAACTTGTTTAATTTATTTTTTTTCCTTTTAATGCAAAAATATTTTCTAAAATTCTAATTTTAAAATAAATTTTAGCTATTAGTTTTTAAAATTTTGTTCAGTACTGTCTTCATGCATAAACCTTCTCTCTTCTTTTCCCTCCTCAAACTTCTTTCTGATTCTTCTCGCTTTTCTATTCCCATCTATTTTTAGGCACATCTACTCTCGATATATATATATATATATATATATATATATATATATATATATATATATATATATATATATATATATATATATATATATATATATATATATATATATATATATATATATATATATATATATATATATATATATATATATATATATATATATATATATATATATATATATATATATATATATATATATATATATATATATATATATATATATATATATATATATATATATATATATATATATATATATATATATATATATATATATATATATATATATATATTATTATTATATATATATTGGTTTTAGACCGGGAAGATCAACTATTGATCTAATTTTCACACTAAAGATGATATGTGAGAAGAGCTATGAATTCAACCAGAGAGCATATATGGCTTTTGTTGATTTGGAAAAGGCATTTGATAGAGTACCGAGGGAGATGTTGTGGAGGGTGTTGGGAAGGGGAGAATATGGAATACCAACGAAGTTGATAAGAGCAATAAAGAGTACTTATGTTGACAGTTGCTGCAAAGTAAAAAACTCAGATGGACGATAGTAACTGGTTCGGAATTACGACTGGAGTGAAGCAGGGAAGTGTGCTCTCCCCAATTTTGTTTATAATTTTTATGGACTTTTGCGGGAGGTTGGTGAGGAGAGAGATGGACGGGGAGATACTCGGATATGCAGACGATCTGGCGTTGATTTTGGAATCGGAGGAGGAGCTACAGAGATGTGTCATGATGTGGGATGAGGTTCTTACTGCAAAAAGAATGAAAATTAATAAGGAGAAAACGGAGGTAATGTTGATAAACAGGGTCCAGGATGAGTTGAACATAAGATTGGGGAATGTAATACTGAAACAAACGGATCAGTTCGAATATCTTGGAATGTGTTGTGGTGTTAAAAATGATATGTCTTTGGAGCTGAACCATAGAATTGGAAAGTTTAATGGGATATTTGCCTTGCTGTACCCATTGCTCAAGGATAAGAACATTTCGAGAAGGGTTAAAACCATTTTGTATACTAACATAATGAGACCTGTATTAATGTATGGACACGAAGTCTGGACGCTCAATACAAAAGCCAAAAGTAAAATACAGGCTTGTGAAATGAAGGTGCTGAGGTTGATAGCGGGTGTGACAAGGATGGATGGAGTGAGAAATGAGGATGTGAGGGCGGGGCTTGGAGTGGAGAGTGTGCTGGACCTTGTGGAGAGAGGGCAGTTGAGGTGGTTTGGACATATGAGGAGGATGAACGAGGATAGATATGCAAGAAGGTTTTACGAATGGAGGCCGGAGGGAAGGAGAGGAGTGGGAAGACCGAGGATAAGATGGAGCGACTGCGTTGGGACAGCGATGGAGAGAAGAGGAAAAACTATGGAAGTGGAAGAGGCGATGTTGTATGGTGATCGTGGGCGATGGAGGAATTTCGTACGAGACGGCTGACAGGTGCTTGCACCTACAGGAGTATGGTGAGAAAGAAAGTGAGAAATATAATATAAAATAATATAATATAATATATATATATATATATATATATATATATATATATATATATATATATATATATATATATATATATATATATATATATATATATATATATATATATATATATATATATATATATATATATATATATATTCCAAGTAAGGCTCTAGGAGCCTGTCAGTGGTGCCAGCACTCTTCTCCATCTTAGTCTATCGTCCAAAATTCCACCTCTCACCAGCTGCTCCACTGCAGGCAGTTGATATTGTCTTAATGAATCCTGAATTGACCCCATCCATCTCTTCCTGGGTCTTCCTCTCGGGTGTTTTCCCCCTCGGCGTCCACTCTCACCTCTCCCTAGACACTCTCCCCTCCGGCATCCTCCATACATGTACAAACCATCTCAGTCTCGCTGCATCTATCTTGTGAATGATTGGTCTTACACCTATGCTTTCTCTAATTCTTTCACTTTTTATCCTCTCTTTCCTTGTCCTTCCTACCATCAACTGCAATACTCTCATCTCTGCCGTTTGGATTCTGTTTTCCACTCTTGTTGTTGCACTCCATGTCTCCGCCCCATATAACAAGATTGGAGTCAGAATACTTCAAAACTTACCTTTTTTACTCCTAAATCCATTCTTCTGTCGGCCAAGATTGGGTACAGAGCTCTCACTACTCTACCATATTTCTCCATCCTGTTCGTAATTTCATACATATTTCCTCCTTCGTTTGTGAACACTCCTCCCAAATACTCGCATCTCTCTACCATCCTCACCATCTACCTCCAACGAAAACTTCTCTCTCTCCTCCTCTCTGCTAACTATTAACAGTTGTGTCTTTCCCACATTTATGGTTAATCCCGTCTCTTTTAATTTTTCAGCAAAACTTCTTATCACCTCTCTTGATCACTCTGATCTTGGCTCCAACATGTCAAATCGTCGGCACAGACCATCATAAAATCCCCATCTTGATTTTGCGCTTATTACCCAATCAAGATATGCTTTAAAGAGGATTAGAGACAGAACACCGCCTTGCCTTACTCCTATTCTCACTTTAAACCATCTTTTATTTTCATAACCCGTTCTGACCTTACACTCACAGTTCTCATACAAACTTTCAATAACCTTTCTCAGCTTTGCACCTATTTGGTAATCCTCTTCCAACACCTTCCACAATTTCTTCCTCGGCACTGAATCGAAAGCCTATATAAGATTTCTGACCATATTCCCACGTGTTTCCTACAGTTTGTCTCAAAGCAAAGATCAAATCCAGTGCTTCTATTTATTCTATATCCATACTGCTCTTCCCTTAACCTCGCTTCCACCAATATTCTTAATCTCCTCTCCAATATCCGTTCGTATACATTCGTCAGATGATTCATTAGGCTGATTCCTCTGTAGTTTTTACAGTCCCCAAAATCTCCTTTTCCTTTGATGATAAGACATATAATCGATCCTCCCCATCTTTCCAGGACTCTTCCATCTCTCAAACATTTATTGTACAATTTAATGATCTCCTCCTTCCTTAGTAATTCCATCGATGTTTCATCCACTCCTGGAGCTTTAACACTTTTCATCTTTCTCAGCGCCTCCTCAAATTCCTCTTCTGTGATCTCATCCTCCTCCTCGAACTCCACTTCTTGCTCTTCCTCCACATTCAATAAAACCTCATTACTTCCGTTTATCTCCTGTTTATTTCACTTGATCTTACCAAGACTTCTCCTCACTCTTTAATATTAGATATCTTACTTTTTGATCCTCTGTAGGTTTTTGCCAATCTGCAAAAATTTTTTTCGTCTCTTCCTTCGTCCTTCACTATCTCTTCGCTTTCTCTCTGCTTCATTTCTGGCTTCTCTATAAGCTGCTCTTGTTTGTATCGTTCTGTTTTTCAACATCTTCTCATTTTCTGAGTCTTATCCTTTATCGATCTTGACTTCATCATTCCACCATATTGTATGTCTTTTTTGTTCCTCCAACACATCTCTTTCATAGAACTGCTTTTGCCACTTCTTTAACTATTTTTTTCTGCACATCCTTCGTATCTACTTTTCTTCCCTGTTTCAGTCTTCTTTCTATTTCATCTCTATATTCGTGTCTCTTGTCTTCTCTTTTCAGCTCTTCTATTTTAACCACGCTTCACTTCTCCTTTGTCTGCAATTTTTCAGCCATAATTTTAATATCTCCAACCAACAGTTTGTGGTCAGATTCTAAAGACACCCCTGGTATTATTACTTTTACATTTAAAAAAAAAATATATATATATATATATATATATATATATATATATATATATATATATATATATATATATATATATATATATATATATATATATATATATATATATATATATATATATATATATATATATATATATATTTTCCTGAGTAAAATAATGATTTATGGCAAACGTTTTCGAAATAACGTCTCTTTTCAAGCCAAAGTTAGAGAATTAAAAAGTTATAAAGTTAAAAAGTAAAAAGTAAAAAGTAAAAGTAAAAAGTAAAAAGTAAAAAGGGAAACCAGTTCCAAAGGAAATCGTTTCTTTCACTCAATTTTAACTTTGGCTTGAAAAGAGACGTTTAGTCCGAAAACATTCGCAAATTTTTTTTATTATACTACTGGCTTATTCTAATTTGCTTTAAGTCAGAGTTATTGCAGTCATATATATATATATATATATATATATATATATATATATATATATATATATATATATATATATATATATATATATATATATATATATATATATATATATATATATATATATATATATCTCGGGGAGGGAAGTAGCGCTCCCGAGGAAATGAGATTGCCCACCATTGGGTATATGGGATGTTAAGGGTACTTCCCATCTCATCCCGATGCCCAATGGTTCGTTCCATTTCGCGCTCACCTTCTTCTACACGAAGTAGGCTCTCCTTCGCACACACAAAACATTAATGCAGACACCCTTTAAAAAAATAAAAATAAAAAAAAATAAATAAATAATGGCATCAACAAAAGTAGCCTCGTATAACTCCCGGGGGCGGTTTCCAAAAATAGCCCCTCATCCACCCCTTCCCCCATCACCACTTGGGAGTTGGTGGCCTCCGGTGATGGGGTTGGTACCACCAAGACTCTGTAGACGGCTAATCCTGATGCACGGTTTATTTTTTTCATTAATATCTGCAACATTCGCGGTCTGCACTCCAATATCCACTTTGTTGAACATCACCTCTCTTCTTCTAGACCTCACCTCTTATTCTTGACCGAAACTCAGATGGTAATGCATTCTGACAGCAAGCCCTATTCTGTTTCCTCCTACTGTCTCTATCCTCAATTTTCAGCCAAAGGCGGTTGTTGTGCATACGTGCACAAAGATGTCGTTTGTTCTCGTGTCTCTAATTTGGAATCTTCCGAATTTTCCACCTTATGGCTTAGGCTCTCCTGCCATTCTACAAATAAATTCATTGGTTCTGTTTATTTATCTCCTAATTCTACTGACTATCCTAAATTCTTCGACTATTTAAACTCCAAAATAGAGCGCATTCTCTCTTCTTCTCCTTTCTCTGAAATCATCATATTAGGTGATTTCAATGTTCACCACCGCCAATGGCTTTCTTCTAGCTCTCATGATACAGCTGGTGAACGTGCCTTCCATTTCGCTATCCAAAACGACCTTGAGCAGTTGGTGCAGCTTCCTACTCGTATTCCTGATCGTCTTGAAGATGAACCCAACATTCTTGACATTTTTCTAACTTCTAATCCTTCTCCTTATACTGTTAAACTCTTTTTACCTCTGGGCTCCTCCGATCACCTTCTTATCTCTGTACCCTCTTCTATCTCTTCAAGTCTACCGCAGGAAAGACCCCCTTTTATTGAAAGGAAACGTTTGTGACATTTCGGTGCAGCAAGCTGGTCGGACTTGCGCTCGTACTTCTTTGACTTCCCGTGGAATGATTATTGCTTCCGTGGGAGGGGTCCCTTGGAGTGTGCAGAACGCATTACTGAGGTGATTCTCTCTGGCATGGAGGTGTACATTACAATTTTCTTGTTCTCGCGCTATCCGCCGCATTAATGTTAGCTTCAGGGATTACCATCGTCTTCAAACTCCAGAAACTCATGCTACTTATATTTCATCCCGGAATCGTGCAAAATCTATCCTTCGTAACACTAAATACTCTTTTCTCCGTAGAAAATGCAATAATCTTTCTGGCATTTTGCAAAAATTGTCATCTCTAACTTTGCTTCTTCCTCCTTCCCTCCTTTAGTATCTTTTAACGGCACAACTGCTGTTTTACCTTCTTCTAAAGCTGAACTCTTTGCTCAAAATTTTGCCTCTAACTCAACCTTAGCAGATCCCGGAGCTATTCCTCCCCCTTCAACCCCCTCCAACTCAGTTATGCCTAAAATCAGAATTTCTTCTAAAGATGTCATTTCTGCTCTCTCTGAGCTTAATACTAAGAAGGCGTATGGTCCCGATGATATTCCTCCTGTGGTTCACAAAACTTGTGCTTCCGAGCTTGCACCCTGCCTTGGTAAACTATTTCGTGTTTGTCTTTCTACATCAACCTTCCCTTCTTCCTAGAAACGTGCGCTCATTCAGCCTCTGCCGAAGAAGAGGGATCCCTCTCAACCCTTTAACTACCGTCCAATTTCTTTGACCTCCGTTCTTTCTATAGTTTTTGAATCTATCCTTAACAGGAAGATTTGGAAATATCTCAATTCTTCTAATCTTATCTCTGATCGCCAGTATGGCTTTCGTAAGAAACACTCTACTGGTGATCTCCTTTCCCTTCTCTCTGACTCATGTTCCTCCGCTCTTCGGCATTTCGGTGAATCCTTTACTGTGGCGATGGATATCGAAAACCTTCGATAGAGTCTGGCACAAAGCTTTGATTTCTTAACTTCCCTCTTTCGGTATCTATTCTCCTCTCTGTGATCTTCTCTCTAATTTCCTTTCCGGTCGTTCTATAGCAGCTGTTGTAGACGGCCACCGTTCTTCCTTTAAACCTATTAATAGAGGTGTTCCTCAGGGTTCTGTCCTATCTCCAACACTTTTTCTGCTTTTCATTAATGATCTTCTCTCTATTACTTCATCTACTATCCACTCCTATGCTGATGACTCCACCCTTCATTACTCCTTCCAGTTTGTAAAACGTCCCACCCAACAGCAGTTGATAAACTCGAGAAGGGTAGCCTTGGAGCAACTAACCTCTGATCTTCCACGTATTTCAAATTGGGGAAGTGAAAAACATGGTTGCTTTCAATGCCTCAAAAACTCAATTCCTTCATTTCTCCACTCGACACAATCTTCCACACAACTATAATGTCTTATTCGAAAACACACAACTTAAACCTTTATCTGTTCTTAATATTCTTGGCGTATCCTTTTCTCGTGATCTTTCTTGGAAAGATCACATTACTTCTCTTTCTAAACACGCTTCTAAGAGGTTTGGTGTTCTGAGGCGCCTCCAGATTTATTTCACGCCACCTCAGTTGCTTGCTCTGAATAAGAGTGTTGTTCGTCCCTGTACGGAGTATGCTTCGCACATCTGGGGTGGTTCCACTCATACAGCTCTCCCTGAGAAGGTTATGTCTAGGGCTTTTCGTCTCATCAACTCTCCTGCTCTTACTAACTCTTTCCAGTCTCTTTCTGCCCGTCGAATTGTTGCGTCACTCTCTCTTTACTATCGCTATAAGAATGGACATTGCTCTTCTGAAATCTCTCATTGCATACCTACTCCATTGAGAAGAGCTCGTGCGACGCTCCTTTCTACACAGTTTCATCCTTTCTCTGTCTAACTATCTGACCCCAGACTTAACCGCTATGCTCAATCTTACATATACTCTACTGGTAAAGTCTGGAACACACTCCCTTTATCTGTTTTCCCAACTTCCTTTGACTTGCATATTTTCAAACGCTTTTTATCTGGACATGTTGGCCACCATAGACCAGGATAGATTTTTCCCAACTCCGGTGGAATTTGGTAGCCCTCCGGCCATTGCCCACCGGAGGAGATAATATATATATTTATATATATATATATATATATATATATATATATATATATATATATATATATATATATATATATATATATATATATATATATATATATATATATATATATATATATATATATATATACCTCTGGTGATCGAAGGGCGGAAGCCTACCAAAATTTTCACCAGAGTTAAAAAGACAATCAGAAATTTGGTAAAATTAAAGGTCGATATGTCCCAGTTCAAAGCGTTTAAAGGTATGTAAGTCATAGGAAGTTGGGAAAATAGATGAAGGGAGTATGTTCCAGATTTTACCAGTAGAGCAAATGTAAGACTCAGCATAGCGGTTAAGTCTGGGGGTCAGAGAGTTAGACAGAGAAAGGATGAGACTGTGTAGAAAGGCTTGTTGCACGAGCAGTTATAGCAGTTCCTTCAATGAATGTTTTTCTTGCTTCCCTTATCGTTAAACCAGTGATTTGTGAATCCGAATCCGGATTCGAAGGTTTCTTCCCGAATTCGGATTCTTGAATTGCAAATTATTCTTGTAACTTGTATTCTGTATATAATCTTTGAAACTCCCCTCAACTTTAATTTCCCCGATTTATCTGGAATCTCGTTCCCTTCTCTCTGATCATCAGTATGGCTTTCGACCCTCGAGATCTACTGGTAACATACTTTCTTATCTCACTATTTTATGATGATTTGCCTTTAGGGTAGGCGCTTGAGATATCCAAAGCTTTTGGCAGTTAATGTAAAGTTCCCTTCCTTAGAATTTCTTCCTTCTCTTTACTTACTCAAGTTTAGTTTTCTCTCATTTTTCCATTTTAGCATTTGCTAAAATGTTACTGTTCCTCAAGGTTTTGTTCTAACTCCAATTTTACTCTACTCTTACTTTTAATTAATGATCTTCTCGGCAACAGTTCTAAATTCATTCATTCTTATGACCATGACTCAAATCAACATTTTTCTATTCGTTTCAAATCTGCTTTCTCTTTTGCATCTAGAGTAGCAATCTTGCCGTTCTGGTTGGAATTTCCTGGGGTGGGGGTCACTACTTCAGCCTAGTGAAATTCAACTCTTTAAAAACTCAACATATTCACATCTCTCTTCCAAAAACGCCTCCCAACTTTCCTATGTCCTTCAACGGCTCTCCCATCACACCTGCTGAGCATTAATACCGTTGGTCTGAACATAAACAGATAAATCTCTTCGAATCCTAATATAACAACGGTTACAAGGGCGGCTTCAAAGAAGATAAAGTTCTATTCAGGTTGGGAGAATTTTCTCCTTACGAACGCTCTCATTATATGAGGGTCTTATCCACAATGTATAAAGTACTGTACTCTCATTTGGGAGGCGGTAGTAGAGGGGAGGGGAGGGGGGAAGGAGTGGCTCTAGCTCTGCCTATCTTTTGGACAGGGCTGAGCTTAAGGCGAAAACACTAATAAACTGCCCCCTACTTTCAAACTCCCTTGACTCTCTGTATCTGCCACGTGACTTTGGCACACAAGCTCTTTTCGATAGGTCTTATTTTGGCAGGTGCTCGAGGTAACTGACCTTTCCCATTCCACCACCATTGCGTCGACCTCGCAGCATGAGTGTCATGCACTCACATAATTTTGTGCGAATATTGCAAACCCTATGATTGTCATTTCCTGTTCTTATACTTAATTAATTTTAACTTTAAATTTTTACTTATATTTTACTTTAATTAATGTTGAATTCAAATAAAGAAATATCAAGTGCATTTATTTCGAATAGTGTAATGAAGGAGTGTCGTATTTCGTAAGGAATACTCTACTAATGATCTATGTCTTTTCTCTGACTCTTGGTACTCTGCTTTATGGTCTTTCTGTGAATCTTTTGCTGTAGCACTTGGCATATCAAAAAGGCTTCAATAGAGCATGACACAAAGCTTTGATTTCAAACTTCCCTCTTTCAATATCTATCCTCTCTGAGGCCGTGTGTGATTTACTTCCCGGTCTTTCTATAACAGATGTTGTAAACGTCCACCGCTCATCCTTTAAGTCTGTTAATAGTGGTGTTCCTCAGATATCTGTTCTATCACCAAATATTTTTCTGGTTTTCATTAGCAATTTTCTCTCTATTACTTCATAACTAATCCACTCCTAAGCCGATAACTATACCTTCCATTAATCCTTTCATTTTGAAGGCCACCCCACTCAACAGCAATTAAGTTATCACTAGGAGGGTAGCACTGGAGAAACTAATCTCTGATCGTTCTTGAATTTCATTATGAAGCAAAGAAAACTTGTTTTCAATACCTCAAAAATTCAGTTTGTCCATCTTTCTACTCGACATATTCCACAGAACTATAACATCTTCGAAAACATACACCTCGAACCTTTAAATGTCCAAAATATTCTTCGAGTATCTTTTTCTCGGGATCTTTCATAAAAGGATCATATTCTTTCTCTTTCTGAACAAGTTTCTAAGACATTGGTTGTTTGAGATGATTACCCATTTTGCTCTTACAAACTTTCTCGGTATCTTTATCTGCTGGAGAGTTAACCTCACGCCTTTCTACATGGTCACATCCTTTTTCTTTCCAATTGACACTGTAAAGTCTGAAACTCATTCCCTTTATTTATTTTCTCAACTTCCTTTAAATAACATACACACTTTCAAATGCCGTATATCAAGGTATGTTGGTTTTCAATCTGACCCATTCAGAGAATTTTCCTAACTCTGGTGCTGATTGGTAGGACTTTATCTTTTCAGAATTAGCTGGATTCGGATTCGAAAGTTGCCGGATTCGCCCATTACTGGGTTGAACAGATGCTTTATATACGACAATATAACAAAATTAAAGATAAGATTAAAGTTATCTTTTACTTTAACCCAGAAAAAAACATTCAAATATCATGTTAAGAGTTGGATAATATTTTGGTAACTCCGGATCTTTGCATGTAAATAAAATATTTTATACGTATATGGAATAAAAAAAAAACTTAAAAACCTAAATAAAAGCTGATAAAGTTAGATAAAATATGCAAAAAAAAAGCACAAAAGTATTTTATGCTTTTGAATTATTATTTCCAAAATAAAATACAATTGCCTCATTGGAAATGTAATTAAAAACCTTATGATATTGTACCACATTTAATTGTTTAATAAAATATAAACTATTAAATACTAAAAGAAGTTCAATATGTATATATACCTTTTCCGATAAGTTCTTTTGAAGCATCATAAATGCCAATATAAAAAACAGATTCAACTGTATTTCGTCCAAGTTCTCCAAGTAGCCGAGGTTCAGCTTCACCCCTTTCACTTCGCTTTAAAATATTGTTCAGCATTTCCAAAGGATCATCAATCTGAAAAAAAGTTTATCACTTTAGCTTAGTGATGGAGAGAAGCTTCGTACCCGCATAACTTTTCACAACCGCATTATTTAAAAAAATAACCGCAGTTATGAAAATTTCTAAAACTACAACCGAATTCGCAACCACTCTTATAGAAACGCGATTTTGCCGTTTTTGCTTCTGAAATAAGTGCGTGTGCGTGTGCGTGATGGAGCGAATCTTCGCAACCGCGGTTATTATAGTCTTTTTACGCAATTTTTCAGCTTCGCTACATCACTAGTTTAGCATAAATTTCTTTTTACTAAAATTTCATTTCGAAATCTTTCACAATTATTTATCACATTAGAATTCTCTTTTTAAACCTCATTTAAATTTATACTTTCATTCAATAACCTGATCACGACGTAGCGGCATTTTAAGTTTCAAACCTCCAAGGCCTCACCTCTCAAAATCATAGTTATTATTCAAATTCTTTTCCACACTAATTAAAATGAAATTATTATTATTATTATTATTATTATTATTATTATTATTATATTAATTATTCATTTTATTTATTTAAAAATTTATTTCAGACAGTCAAACAATGAAAGATTAGAAAGAAGAAAAATAAAAAACTTATGGAGAAGTTTAAAATTAAAATATTAATATTGCGAGGACATCAATCAGTTTTTCTTGTTTACCAATAATTATATGTAAATGATAAACCAAATGGGCTTTTGTAGTTATTTATAATATTTAAATTTTTGCTTAGCTTCTTATTTAAGTTAATGCTAAAGACTTAAGATATTAAGGATAAATATGAATAAAATTAATATCAAATAAAGATAGCAATATACTGTTTGATGAAATATGAATGGAATACTCTTTCATATATTCCCTTCTTTTCAACCCTGTTTGTCTCACTGATGGTAGTTTCCTCTCAATAAAATTGTGTGGAGAGTGACTGCTCTATCTACAGCACAGGTTCTCAACAGAGGTTAATTTTAGAGTTTAAAAGGGAGAATTGGGACACCTATTCAGCAAATACTGTGGATTATGTACATTCAATAAAGTTTGTTGAATGTACATAATCCATTCATATTAATTCTTGAATATGAAGCATTACTTTCATTTGCAAATTTAAATTATTATTTAAACAGAAAGTGTTCTAAGAAATTTTATAAGGAAGGAGTAGAATAGCCAACATTCACTTAAATTATTGATTATATGAAAACTTCAGAAAATTACAGATTTTCTATAATAAAAGTTTTTAAAAAAATACACAAATTTTTTACATTTTTTTTCTGATTCACAATAGTTATTCAACAGGTTTACCTAGGTAAGACCCCAAATTAAAATTTGAAAAAAATGTAAGACATAAAAATTATCAATATAACCTGTATTTATACATATTGTTATTTTATTGCTATGTATAAAAACTTGTATCATTTAGCTACATTTATTTCAAAATTACTATGTTTATAATTTCAGTCAATATGGTTAAAAGATCAGCTTCAGCAGTATGGGAGTACTTTACAATGTTTCAGGATAGGCTCGAAATAACTAAATTAACATCTGCAGTCAGAAAATTCAGAAGAGGATCTCAGGGTGCCCAAGTAAAAAAATTTCAACCAAATCTTTATGTGGCATCTAAAATCAAAACACATAGATGAACATTCATTAGCAGAAGAGGAGCAGTCAAAAGAAACAGAAAAGAAAAAGAAAATATTGAAAAAAAACAAGAAAAAAAATTTTTTTTCTTATATTTTGTTTGATTTATTATTATTATTATTATTATTATTATTATTATTATTATTATTTGACTGATTGAGCTGAAATTTTCAGAGTATATGCATTTTTTCCCGTAGTTCTAAGTTAATTTCGAGCATTTTTTTGAGTCTATAACGGTTTGAAAGTTATTTGGACCCAAAGTTGAAAAAAATGAATAGCGGGGTCAAACCACTTTTCCACATGAGCTGAAAATTTATCTGAATAATCTTAGCCCCAATTAAATAATTTCTTGCATTAGTGGGAACAGATTTTTGATATCACGTCTAGGAAAAAAGTTATAAGCACTTGAAATTTTTTTTGCAAAAATCTAAAAAAATTTTTTTTTAAAAAAAATTTTATTTAATTTAATTTTATTTTTGGATATTATTGTTTAGAGGAGGGACAGGGCAACAACTTTTATTTAGTGAATTATTAAATTCTATTTGCTTGAAGCGAAATATAGCCTCTCAAAATTTGGTCAAAAATGGACCTTTTTTGAGGGGCAATATCTCGAAATCAACGAATCGCATCGAATACAGTATAGAGAGGTTTGTAGCCCCATCCCTCCTTTATACACCCACAAAAAATAAAAAATATTATAGTTGTAGTCTTTTTATAATTCTTTTGGCCGAAAAGGTGGAATTTTTTACGAAAGCTGGTCAGTTTTGGGCTTAAAATATTTTTTCCTGTAACTCAGGGAACAAAAGTCTGTTGGGGGCTTTTGTAGCCCATAGAATCCTGAATATATATTCCAAATTTCAGGTTATTTCAAAAAGTGGTTTGGCCCCGTCATTCATTTGAAAAAGGGTCAAATTTCAAAAAAAAAAAAAAAAAATTTTAAACAGTTATAGACTCGGAAAACGCTAGAAATTGATTTTTTCAGGGTAAATAAGCAAAGTATCGGTGTCTTTTTTTTTTTTTTAATACAATCAACTGCTGTGTCATCATGTTCCCAGTTTCTGGTTGGCAAGTATGTTGAGTCAGGTTCATTTAAAGAGGACTTTCTCGTTTGTTTTCCTCTTGAAACAAATACCACGACATCAGATATTTTGGAAAAACGTTTTATCTTTCTTTGAACAAAAAAGCTTTTGTAGATAATGTCTGTGGGTGTTGTACAGATGGATCAATAGCTATGTTAGTGGGAAAATTAGGATTTCAAGTTCGTGTGAAAAAGCAAGCTTCAAAAATGAGAGATTTATTGTATGATCCATCGTCAGAAACTGGCCTCATAAACACTTTCAGCTCCATCACGGAAGGTTCTTGAACAAACAATATAAACTGTAAATATAGTGATAGGGAGACCTCTTATCTCGAAACTTTTCAAGCATGTATGTACGTATTAACATGGATGTTATCTATGAATTGTTTCTATTTCACACACATGTTCGATGGCTTTCGAGAGGAAACGCAACTGAGCGAGTATATGAACTTAAAAGTGAACTCTCATTATTTTTTGAGGCTCAGGGTAAGATGAAATTTTTTGCCTGGATGAATGATGAGGAATTGATCATGCTGCTTGAATTTTCAGCTGATATTTTTTGACCAGTTGAATAAACTGAAAATTCGGATGCAAGAAAGGAAAGCAAACATCATAAAATTCATAAATGTCTTGAAGGCTTTAGTGAAAAAGTTTGAAAACTGAAAGAGAAAGGTCAAGATCAAAACACTTGCATTGTTTGAGAAATTGTCATTAGTTCTTGTTGCTGGTGGTGAAGAACTAGCTCCCAGAATTTGCAAAAAATGAAATTTTGCAGCATTTAAAAACATTGAAAAATGAATTCAGCCACTATTTCCTGAAGTCAATGTTGAAGAGTTGGATTAAGTGCGAAATCCATTTAAATTGCCAATTGAGAAAGTTTCTGATGATTGTCAAGGTGAATTTCTGGGGCTGAAAACTGATTTTTGAGCAAAAGACTTGTTCAATGAAAAATCAGTCAGAGAATATTGGTCCATGATGTATGTATGATCCATCCCCAAAGGTAGCAGAAAGAACTACTCAGGCATTATTTAAATTTGAGTCGACATACTTCTGTAAGTCAGACTTTTCAACATTGCTGCAAATGAAAATGAAGTAGATCGGAGGCTGAAAAAGATCTGCATTATGCCCTTTCAAGCACTGCTCCGTGAATCCACGAAATGACATGGAAAAATGGAAAAATGGAAAAGCAATCACATGTTTCTAATTGACTGTAATTTTCATTGAATAAAATAACTTGTAATTCTATTGAACACTTTGTTCACTGAAGTATGCTTCAGTTACTTTAGTTTGCTAAGTAATTAGTTCTGAATATTAAAATTATTTATTTCATTCAAGTTATCAATATTTTGAACTGGTTTTGTAAAATTCTGCTGTAAATATAATCTAGATAAATATATAAGCACTAATACAGAAGAAGGAAAAAAAAGATTTTCATTATATGTATATATATGTATTAATTGAAATGTACGTTTTGAGTTTCATACAATGTTAGGAAAAGAGAAATCATTTTTGAATAGCAAAAGGGGCAATGGAAAGAAAAAGGATGAGAACCACTGATCCACAGAGTAAGACAAATGTTATTAGAATTTGCGAATAATATAATAATAATAATAATAATAATAATAATAATAAATAATAATAATATAATAATAATAATAATAAATAATAATAATAATAATAATAATAATAATAATAATAATAATAATAATAATAATAATAATAATAATAATTATTATTATTATTATTATTATTATTATATTATTATAATAATTATTATTATTATTATTAATATATTATTATTATTATCATATCATCTTTCCAGACACCTTATTTTAAATGAAATTTCCACCTTTACACATTTTAATCGATTCACATTAGAATAAATGAAGTTGTAACACTTTCTTCCTTATTTCCTTCAACACTGAAAATCTTCCATTCCAATTCTCAATGCCTCAAGAAAATGAATATTCTTTAATTACTTTCTTTCTTAGGTTTTTTCATCAAAATAGCATGGCAAAGCATGTTATAATACATTGTTCAAGCTCCTCAATGAATTTTGAAGGTCTACGAAATCCTAGGAATAATTCAATATTAAATCAAGCAAACGTATATTCACTTAAAGTATCCTAAAATTTAAAATAAATAATAAAATGTTGATAAAAGAATAACACACAAATTTAGCTTTTAAAATTGAAGTATGTACTTACTTGCCAAATGTCCCACAAATCTTTTCCTATTATCTGAACAACAACGAAGTCTTTAATAAATAAACGGCATCGTTCTAAACCAGATGAAAGATTCAAACAACCAATTACAGCTGCTAAGCTTTTTGCATAAGTTTGTGTGCTCGGAGGATATTCCTGAAAAATTATTATTATTAAACGTTATTGAAAAAAGTAATTTATATAAATCTTACAAGAAGAAGAAAAAAAACAGTTAACATCGTCCCTTATATATCTGGCTTATTTATCTCACATCTTTTATTTTTCTTTAGAAAAATTTATGCAAACAAATGTTAAGTAAATACATCAAATCCAATACAATACATGAAAACGTTCAAACACACACAAAAACAAGAGCTGCCACAAATAACAATCAAAATATTTTTCTTGGTTTAACTTTACTCTTTTTTCATTATTCTCTCAATGGATGGGGCTTAAACCTGTTGGGGAGAACAGCGTCTTTCTCTATATACTCTTAAAAGTCTTTCTGCAAGAGCGATCTAAAAGATTATGTTTTTCAGCTTGTTGGTTTCAATACTAGTCTTTGAGTTTAATTTAAACTTACAGGTAGGGATTTCACTGTTTCAGTGGAATAAGCATCGTCTTTCTAACCTCTAAACATCCTCTCCCAAAGGTCTCCAGAAGATCATGCTTCACAGAGCTTTGGTTTCCAATGTTGGTCCTAGAGTTGTTGCAAGCAGTAATTTAAAGTTCCGGCTTGAATATTTTTAGTCACTTACTCTACTTACATAGTCAAATTTTATTACTCAATATATTTCTACAGATATATATATATATATATATATATATATATATATATATATATATATATATATATATATATATATATATATATATATATATATATATATATATATATATATATATATATATATATATATATATATATATATATATATATATATATATATATATATATATATATATATATATATATATATATATATATATATATATATATATATATATATATATATATAATATATATATATAGGGACCGACCGGGGCTGGAATTTGGCCGGGGCCGGGGTTGCCTAAAATTTGTAAAGAGGTCAAAAGCACTGAAATTTTACTTTAAAAAAATTGGATATATATATAATTGAGGTTTATTAACTTATACAAAAGGCGTAGAATAGCCAACATTCATTTATATTAATGATTATAGCATTTTCTCCCCAAAAAAATTCAGAAAATTATGAATTTTGAATAATAAAAAGTACAAAAATTAAAAAAAAAAATTTTTTTATTCATAATAGTGATTTAACAGCTTTACATATGTAAGACACTAATGTAAAGTTTGAAAAAATGTAAGATATAGAATTATCAATATAACCTGTATTTATGCATATTGTTATTTTATTGCTATGTATCAAGCTTGCATCAATTAGCTACATTATTTCAAAATATTATTATTTTGTTTATATTTTCAGTCAATATAGTTAAAAGATCAGCTTCAGCAGTATGGGAGTACTTTACAATGTCAGAAAATTAGAAGAGGACCTCCGGGTGCTACAAGTAAAAAAATTTCAACTAAATCTTATGGGGTATCAAAAATCAAAACACAAAGATGAAGATTTCCTAGCAGAAAATGAACGGTCAAAAGAAACAGAAAAAAAAGAGAAAATTTTTTTTTTTTTTTTTTTTTTTTTTTTTTTTTTTTTTTTTTTTTGTTTGAAAAAAATTTTTTTATTATTTGGCTGATTGAGCTGAAATTTTCAGGGTATATGAATTTTTTTACAAAGTTCTGAGTTGTATTTGAGCATTTTTCTGAGTCTATAACGGTTTGAAAGTTATTTGGACCCAAAGCTGAAAAAAAAATTAGTAGCGTGGTTAAACCACTGGTCCACATAAGCTGAAAATTTAATTGAATAATCTTGGCCCCTATTTCTTGTATTGGTGAGAACTGATTTTTGATATTACGTCTAGAAAAAAAGTTACAAGCATTTTTTTTAAAATTTTTTTTAAAAAAAAATCGTACTTTTTTAAAAAAAATATTTAAAAAAAAAAAAAACGCTACCTACTAATTTTTTTAGTTTTTTTGGATATTTTTATATATATATATATATATATATATATATATATATATATATATATATATATATATATATATATATATATATATATATATATATATATATATATATATATATATATATATATGTGTGTGTGTGTGTGTGTGTGTGTGCAACGATGTTATTTGCTCTTGTGTCTCTAATTTGGAGTCTTCTGAATTCTCTACTTTATGACTTAAGCTCTCTTGCAATTCTACTACTAAATTTTTTTGTTCTGTCTATTTATCTCCTAATTCTGTTGACTCTCCAAAAATCTTCGACTATTTAAACTCTAAAATAGAGCACATTCTTTCTTCTCCTTTCTACGAAATCATCATTTTAGGTGATTTCAATGTTCACAACCGACAATGGCTTTTATCTAGTTCTCATGATCCAGCCGGTGAACTCGCCTACAACATTTCTATCCAGAACAGCCTTGAGTAGTTGGTGCAACTCCCTACCCGTATCCCTGACCGCCTTGCTGAAGAACCCAACATACTTGATCTTTTCCGTACTTCTTATCCTTCTCCTTATACTGCTAAACTCTTTCCTCCTCTGGGTTCATCCGATCACCTTCTTATTTTCGTATCTTGTTCTATCTCTTCAAGTCTTCCGCAAGAACGGACCCCGCATTCGGCAATGAGACGTTTCTGACACTTCGTTGCTGCTAACTGGTCTGACTTGCGGTTGTACTTCTTTGATTTCCCATGGAATGATTATTGCTTTCGTGGGAGGGGTCCCTCGAAGTTTGCTGAGCGTATAACAGAGGTGATTCTCTCTGGCATGGAGGCGTACATTCCATATTATTTCCCTTCTACTAAACCTAATAAACCTTGGTTTAACTCTACTTGTTCTCGCGCTATCCGCCGTAGGGATGCTGCCTTCAGAGATTACCGTCGTCTTCAAGCTCCTGAAACTCCTTCAATTTATATTTCATCCCGGAATCGTGAAAAATCTATTCTTCTTTTCTCCGCCAAAAATGCAATAATCTTTCTGGCTCCTCTTCCTCTTGCCCTTTCTGGCATTTTGCAAAAAATGTCAACTCTAACTTTGCTTTTTCCTCTTTCCCTCCTCTACTTTATTCTGATACTACAACTGCCAGTTTACTTCTACTAAGGCTGAACTCTTCACTCATACTTTTGCCTCTAACTTTACCTTAGCTCCTCTATACACCCACCAAAAAAAAATGTTATAGTTGTAGTTTTTTTTTAATTTTTTTGTGCCAAAAGATGGATTAAGAAAAAAAATTTGATAGTTGTTCAGTTTTGGGCTTATAATATTTTTTTCTATAACTCTGGAAACAAAAGTCTGTTACAAGTTTTTGTTGCCAATAGAATTCTGAATATACAGTACAAATTTCAGGCCATCCCAAAAAGTGGTTTGGCCCCGCCATTCATTTGAAAATTGTCAAATTTCCAAAACGAAAAAAAAAACTTTTTAATAGTTATAGACTCAGAAAAACGCTAGAAATAGACTTTTTTCCACTGGGGAAAAAAGCTATATACACTGGAAATTTCAGGAGAATTGGCTCGAAAATTTAAAAAAAAAAAAAATTTAAATTGGATTGTCTTCTCAAGTATAATTTCCCATTTTAACCCCGGCCGGCAAACCCCGGTTTTCCAAGATTTTTAGCCGGGGCCGGGGCCCCGGTCGGTTCATATATATATATATATATATATATATATATATATATATATATATATATATATATATATATATATATATATATATATATATATATATATATATATATATATATATATATATATATATATATATGAACCGACCGGGGCCCCGGCCCCGGCCAAAAATCAGGGAAAACAGGGGTTGCCGGCCGGGGTTAAAATGGCAAATTATACTTAAAATTTTTTTTTTTTTTTAATTTTCAGCCGATTCTGCTGAAACTTTCAGGTATATAGATTTTTTACCGGTAAGAAAAGTCCATTTTTAGCGTTTTTCCGAGTCTATTACGGTTAAAAGTTTTTTGTTTTTTTATTTTGTTGAAATTTTACCTTTTTTTAATTGAATGGCGGTGCCAAATCACTTTTTAGAATGAGCTGAAAATTGGAAAATTTATTCAAAATTAAATGGGATACAAAAGTCTCTAATAGACCTTTGTTCCCAGAGTTATAGGAAAAATGTTATAAGCCAAAAACTGACCAACTATAGAAAAAAAATTTTTTGAACTAAAAAAATCCACCTTTTCAGACAAATTTTTTTTTAAAAAAATACAACTATGCCATTTCCTATTTTTGGTGTGTATAGAGGAGGGGTGGGGCTACAAATTCCTCTATGTACTTTATTCGATGACATTCGTTGGTTTTGAGATATAGCCTTCAAAAAGGTCCATTTTTGGCCAAATTTCAAAAATTCCCAAAGTTTGAGAGGCTATATCTCGCTTCAAACAAAGAGCATTTAAATATGCACTATATAAATATTGTTGCCCTTCCCTCTTCTAAACAATATTCACAAATAAAAAAAAAATAGTAGGTGGCGTTTTTTATAAATAATTTTTTCCTCCAGAAGGGTACGATTTTTGCAAAATTTTTTTCAAGTGCTTATAACTTTTTTCTAGACGTGATATCAAAAATCTATTCCCACCAATGCAAGAAATTGGGGCAAAGATATTCAGCTAAATTTTCAGCTCATGTGGACCAGTGGTTTGATCCAGTTATTCATTTTTTCCAACTTTGGATCCAAATAAGTTTCAAACCGTTATAGACTCAAAAAAATGCTCAAAATCAACTCAGAACTTCGTGAAAAAATTCACATACTTTGAAAATTTCAGCTCAATCAGTCAAATAATAATAAAAAAAATTTCAAACAAAATATAAGAAAATTTTAAGATTTTTTTTTTTTTCTGTTTCTTTTGACCGCTCCTTTTCTGCTAGTGAATGTTCATCTTTGTGTTTTGATTTTAGATACTCCAAAAAGATTTGGTTGAAATTTTTTTTACTTGTAGCACCCGGAGGTTCTCTTCTAATTTTCTGACTGCAGATGTTAACATTTAGCTATTTCGAGCCTATCCTGAAACATTGTAAAGTATTCAAATACTGCAGAAGCTGATCTTTTAGCCATATTGACTGAAAGTATAAACAAAATAATAATTTTTAAATAATGCAGCTAAATGATACAAGTTTGATACATGGCAATAAAATAACAATGATATGTATAAATACAGGTTAAATTGATAATTTTATATCTTACATTTTTTCAAACTTTACCTTAGGGTCTTACTTAAGTAAACCTGTTGAATCACTATTTGAATTAGAATATTTTTTTTTTTAATTTTTTGTACTTTTTTTAAACTTTAACTATACAAAACTGCAATTTTTTGATTTTTTTTTGGGAGAAAATGCATATAATCATTAATTTAAGTGAATGTTGGCTATTCTACTCCTTCCTTACAATTAAATAAACCTTATATCTAATTTTCTTAACCTTAAATTTCAGTGCTTTTGACCTCTTTACAAATTTTAGGAAACCCCGGCCAGAACCCCGGCCCCGGCCAAATTCCAACCCCGGTCGGTCCCTATATATATATATATATATATATATATATATATATATATATATATATATATATATATATATATATATATATATATATATATATATATATATATATATATATATATATATATATATATATATATATATAATCGCTGATGGTATGAGAAGGTTCATTCCTCTTTGTCTAAATCTTTCTCTCCTCAAAATCCATGGTAAAATTGTGCATGTTATCGCACCATTCAAGGCAGAGACAGTGCATATCAGCAGTGGAAAAATTCTCTTTCTCCTTTCACTAGCTAATTTTCTTTCATCTTGATATCATTGTAGGAAAACAATTCCACTACTAACAAATATTTCTGTTCTTTTGCCAAAAACATCTCTTAATATCTTCTGTAAATCTTCTTTTCTTCCTCTTATTTGCTCTGATGGTTCTGTTGCTACTCCAACTGAAAAGGCTAATCTCTTCAGTCTCCTGTTCTCTAATTCAACCCTGGATGGATGGGTTGCATTTGCTGACTTTCACAAAACGAAATTGCGCTGTCCTCTTTGGTTTTCTATTGATAATTTATATATTTACCAAAAATATTTCAAACAACTGTTCATATGCCTTTCTTTTTCTTATCTGGTCCGATAGTTCTGTCACTAATACATCAACTGAAAAGGCTAATCACCCTAGACAGCAGCTTTCCTCGAATTCAATCAAACCTTGGACAAGTCTGGCAATCCTCCTCCTACTCCTTTTCCTCTCAGGTGTTTTATGTCTTTCCCTGTGATTACATTTGATTGGGTGCATAGGCTCTAAAATCTACGAATGTTAGGAGTTAAGAGGCCCAAATTACATTAATCCAAGAGTTTTGAGGGAGGGTGCTTCTGAGCTTCTGACACCACTCGTTCTACAATGCACTCTTTGACTCAATACTAACATTTTTCACCAGTATTGAAAGCGCGCTTATGTCCAACCTATTCCAAAGAAAGGCAGCCTCTCTGATACTTATAACTATCACCCTATAGCTCTCTCTTGTATCCTAGGATTTTGAAACCATTCTGAACTTTCATTTTTCAGATCATCTGGATTGTCATTTCTTTCTTCCAGATCATCTGTATGACCGTCGGAGATCGAACACTATTGGTGATTAATTTTCCTATCTCATATATTAATGGCTTTCTGCCCTTATGTGACTAAGGTGAATCTTTGTGGTGGCGCTTGACATATCCAATGCATCTCAACAAGTATGGAATACGCGACTACTTTCAAAGCTCCCCTACTTCTCTTTACTTATTTCTATCTAGTTTTTTTTCCTAATCGATTCATTTGGCTGTTTTTCATGGAGAAAATGCTTTTCCCTTCCCTGTCAAAAGTGGTGTTTCTGAGGGTTGTTTTATTACCTACTCTACTAATACTTTTCATTAATGATCCTCTAAGCAGCTCTATAACTTTATCCATTCATATGCTGATGACTCGATCCTCCATTCTTTCATTCATTTCAAACCTGCTCACCCTTTTACATCTAAAATTTTTATCTCGTCTTAATCTTTATGATTATATTCTTGCTGAAGTGGATAGAATTTCCCAGTGGACTAGCCTTAACCTTCTACAAATCTCCCACTCTAAGACATCTTAACTTTCCTATCGCTTAAAATTTAAAATTTTAAAGATAACTCTAGATTCTTGAATCTCGATTATAGAGATATAAATAATGAAAAATTAATTACTTTGTAACGAAAGCAGTTATTGTTGGAAGTATTTTGATGTTCATCCTAAGGATAACAGTAAATGTATTTGTAAATTATGTAAAGCCACCATATCAAGAGGTGGAAAATCTGCAAAAAGTTATACTACGACAAATATGTTGAACCACATTAAGAAAATTCATTCAGATGAAGCAAAAGCTGAAACGGATAAGCTGAAAAGGCAATATGATTGGTCACAGCCAAATACTTCAGAAGCAAGGTGCAGCAACTATGAGCCTCCAAAAAAAGTTCAACCAAATATACAATCAGTTTTAGTAAAGAGTAAAATTTGGAATATTAACGATCACAAGTCCCAAGAGATACATTATTTGATAGGAGAAATGATAGCTGTTGATATTCAACCATATTCTTTAACATCTGACATTGGATTCCAAAGGCTTATTGCAAAACTCTGTCCTAATTACAGAATTCCATCAAGAAAATATTTCACAGACAAAATAATCCCGGATATATTTATGAAAGTAAAAGCAAAAATTCAGACATCGCTTGATGAAATTAGCAGTCTTTCTTTGACCACAGACATTTGGACAGCTTCAACAAATAATGCTCCATTTCTGAGTGTGACAGGCCATTGGCTTTCAGATGAGTTTGAACAATGTAGAGCTGTGCTTAGAGTTGTTCCTTTCCCTGGTTCACATACAGCTGAAATAATAAGTGAACAACTACACATTGTTCTGAATGAGTATAAGATCTCCAACAAAATTTTTCTTGTACTACGAGATTCCGCCGCAAATATGGTTGGTGGTATGAGGGAGTGTGGTGTACAGTCACTATCATGTTTCATACACACATTGCAACTTTCAGTAAATGAATCAATATTTTCGCAAAAGGCTGTGAGCAATATAATTGCAATTAGCAGAAAAATAGTCTCACACTTTAATCATTCTCCATTAGCGATTAGCAAATTAACCGAAATCCAGGAGCAGCTTAAATTAGAAAAACAAACTGATTCAAGATGTGTGTATTTATTCGTTGAAATTCAACATATTATATGCTGAAAAGAAATTTAGAACAGCGAAAAGCTCTTATAATGTATGCTGTTGACAATAACATTCCAACTTTATCAAGTTACCAATGGACAATTGTTGAAAAAAGTTGTCCAGTTATTAAGTCCATT
The DNA here is from genome assembly GCA_009176605.1 of Armadillidium nasatum. Lineage (NCBI taxonomy): Eukaryota > Metazoa > Arthropoda > Malacostraca > Isopoda > Armadillidiidae > Armadillidium > Armadillidium nasatum. Next base: position 49,132 of record SEYY01000965.1, read on the forward strand.
TGAAGACATCAGCAAAGAATCAAGTAACAGAACATCAACTATATCAATGATAATCCCTACAATATTAGCTCTCAGATTATTTCTATTAAAAGCTACCAAACCTACTGGAATTATTTCAACTGTTGAAGAATTCAGTGCATCAACTGAAAAAAAATTTGCATCATACATAAATGAAAAATTTCTGTGCTTGGCTACTTTTCTCGATCCCAGATTTAAATTGAAATTTCAAAAGGATGACATTAAAGAAGACACTATTAAGAAATGGGTTATAGATATTGTAGAACATCAAGCTGAGATTCTATTGATAGTTCAAACAGGAGACAGCTCTTCTAATGATGATCAAGATAATGAAACTTATGAAAGTGTACCTAAAACTGTTTCCCTTTCAAAACTGTTAGATGATTTTGAGTCAAATAAGCCTATGAAAATAAATTCAGACTTAGATGTTGCAAGTACAACAGATGTGCAACCCAAACTCAAGAGGAGTAAATCTGTTACTCGTAGTTGCGCAAAGGAACTGGATCAATATTTAACTCTGCCAACACTTCAAAGAAGCGAAAACCCATTTCTTTGGTGGAAAAAGACACGGGAGACTTTACCAATATTGAGCAATTTGGCTTCAAAATATTTAAGCGCACCACCATCATCTGTTGAGAGTGAAAGACTCTTTAGAACAGATGGTAATATCTATGAACCTACAAGGAATAGGCTGTGTCCTGAAAATGGGGAAACTCTTATGTTTCTGCATTATAACTTAAGAGTATTGAACTTTAAACTGATGAGCTTGAAAGCTGAGATAGAAGAAAACATGAATTGAAGAGGCAACATTATAAACAGAAAACAAGGAAAACTGCCAAAATTTAGTAGTATTTTTATGCAAATTGTATGTATTTGTATTAACAATGAGTCAATTATAATATATTAATGCTTCATAATTTATGAATGATTTCTTAATTTAAAAATAAAAAAAATAAAAAAAGGGCAAAAGCCATAATAGCAGCCAGGCACAAAATAACTAACAATTTTGAAAATTATATTGGTATTGTTATTTGTTACTGTGTCGAAGCTATCTGATGATTAACTTGGCAGTAATGAAAAGGTCTTGTAAAGGTTGGTTTGTTATGGTAAAGGATTTAATCAATCGGCCAATCAATCGTGTGAATAACCGATTACCGATTATCTACCGATTAATCGGTGCATCTTCAATATAAACATTATTGTCATTATAAAAAGTGTCTTGAAAACCGCATTTCAAAACAGTTATTAAAGAGGCCTCAAAGAAGCTGAGAGTTTTGGACTCATCCGCCCTTGTACGGAGTTCTGCTCTCATATCTGGGGTGGTTCAGGTTTCACCAGTCCTTTTGGATAGGATAGAATCAAAGGTCAAAAGGCTTTTAAACTTAAAATATTTTCCAATTCATTTGACTCTTTTTATCTTTGCGACGAGACGTTGACGCTTTATCTAAATGGAGCTGACCACTTGTGTGCATCCACCCTTGCCACTCCCTCGTAGAACAAAGAGTGCAATGTCTGTACATGAATTTGTAGGGACATTAGCAACTTCAAGATTCTTCACTGTGGTGATTTCTTGTTTCCAGCCACCTATGTAAAGTTAGTTTCTTTCATTTGTGTTTATTGACGAATTTAATCTTGACGATGTAAAGGTCAGCCCCTACCCATATATATATATATATATATATATATATATATATATATATATATATATATATATATATATATATATATATATATATATATATATATATATATATATAAAAACTTAAAAAAAAAGATTTTAAAACTACTTTAATTTCTATTCGAGCCATATAAAATTGAGAAGAAAAAATAAGTAAAAAAACTGAAGGTACCAAAAAATATTTTGTAATTGATAGCAGAGAAATCTTACAAGTTTGAGGATCTTATCTCAAAATCTTGTTCTCCTATAAGTGTGAAGAATTGGCTGAGGAAAAATCAATATTACATTTAAATTAAATAACCAATAAAAAAATTTGGTATGTTTTTTTTAGATTTTGACTCTTGAAAAAAAAGTTTTTCATCATTTTATTATTTTATGTTGATAAATCTTATTCATAACTTACGATGATACACTTCTGCAGGATTTTATTTATTGGCTCAAACCTATTTCTGCTTTGTTCAAAAATGATTTTGGTGTATTCAGGATTCAGGATTAACATTCAAAGTTAAATATTGGACTTAGTGAAACGAAATGTTTAAAAAAAAAAAAATAATAATAATATTATGATTAAATCCTCCTGATATTATTTAATCAACCAAGAGGTGCAAACTTAAACCTTAGCAATTCTGCTTAAAAAATGAGTTAACAGTTTCAAAAATGTTGTTTTGAGATTTTTTTTTTTTTTTTTTTTTTTTTTTTTTTTTTAAATCGTAATTTTGATATTAATTACTGCAACTATTCCTTTGAAAGATTTCATTACTAAAGTTTGATTAGAATTATTCTAATTTTTCTTTTATTTTATTACTGCGGCAATAATTCACTTTATTTTTGTTGAAGTTAAAAACATGTGAGTCAAATTTGTTCAAAATATTACTTCAGACAAAAGACTAATATTAATTTTAGAATATAAGAAAAAGGTTTATAACACCCAGTAATGTACATAATTAATTCTGAGACCGTTAATATTTTTATTCTACCTGAAGTTGCTTGAAGAGATACTAAAAAATACAACTTGGATAATTGGATTAAGACAAAAATAAAAATCCCTTAAGCACTTTAAAATTAAGCACTTTAGTGCTTAATTTTAAACTTAAGAAGTAATGATTTTGGGCAGCAATTCTAAATTTTTTCGGCTCTTTCTTTTTAACTCAAATTCTACTTAATTTATATTTCTCACTAACACACACATCTTAATTTTGAAATCAGCTGTAAAGAGTTTCTGAGCAAGAAGCAGTTAGAGAGAAAGTTTTTATAATACATTAGAAAAGGCACAGCTGTTGATTGCTAGGAAATGTTCTTGCTGACGGTATAAATATAATGATCAATGTAATACAAAAATCTCCTACAAAAGGCAAATACTGGGATCAATTAAATTAAATGGTTCTCAGGTCTAAATCTCTGTTGCATAATACAGCAAATACACATTAAGATCACGAGTTAACTATGAGACCTAAGCATGCAAAAATTACTCATATATTTTTTTTTTTCACCATACCCCAGGTAGGACTTTCGTCCTGTCAGTAGGATCTTCCGAGGAAGATCCTTGGGTTTCTTGGGCCCACGGCGGATACTGCTGGCTGGGCCAGGCCTATCGCGGATGCCGAAGATTATTATTTATAACAGCTGGCTTTTCTTTCACTTTTTATATATATATATATATATATATATATATATATATATATATATATATATATATATATATATATATATATATATATATATATATATATATATATATATATATATATATATATATATATATATATATATATATATATATATATATATATATGGAATTACTGGGGCAGGAGCCGGGGCTCTGGCCAGAGTTGCATAAAACTTGTGAAGAGGTCAAAAGCACTAAAATTTTAGTTTAACAAAATTAGATTAAATTATAACGAAGGAATAGAATAGTCAACATTCACTTAAATTAATGATTATATGCATTTTTCAGAAAAAACTTCAGAAAATTTCATACTTTGAAATAAAAGTTTGAAAAAACCACAATAGTTATTCAACAGGTTTACCTAGGCAAGACCCCAAGTTAAAGTTTGAAAAAAAGTAAGATATAAAATTATCAATATAACCTGCATTTATACATAGTTATTTTATTGCTACGTATCAAACTTGTGTCATTTAGCTACATTATTTCGAAATTTTTTCTATATACTTTCAGTCATATTGCTAAAAGATCAGCTTCAACACTATGGGAGTACTTTACAATATTTCAGGATAGGCTTGAAATAACTGAATACAACATCTGCAGCTAGGAAATTAGAATAGAACCTCAAGGTGCCTCAAGTAAAAAATTTTCAACCAAATCTTTATGGGAGCATCTCAAATCAAAACACAAAGATAAGTATTCACTAGCGTATGCTTCGAGGGGCGGCATCCAAACAATGCCCCTCATCCACCTCTCACCACATCATCGCTTGGGAGTTGGCGGCCTCCGATGATGGGGATGTGCCGCCATGACCCGGCGTCCGGCTTGCCCCGGTGTACGGTCTTCTTTTTTCATTAATTTCTGCAACATTCGCCTTCTTTTTTTCTAATTTTCCCTTTGTCGAACACCATCTCTCTTCTATACTTTCCATACAGATATGGAATTAGGAAAATACTTTTCCCATTTTAATTTATTCCCAAAGTTCCAAGTGGAAAAAGTATTAATTAACGAGTGTCTCACTAATATCTTCAGACCCACTCTTCATTTTCCTATTGTACCCAAATAAAAAATATACTTAAAACTTCTGTATATAATTTCACTTACATCTCAACTTAATAGAAATATTCTTACTATAATTGAAGCTACATTCCCGTAACACCAGTCCATTCTTTTAAATTATAACTCCTTTTCAATTTATAGTTTCTTCAGGCACAAGGAATCTCACCCAATGCTTCTCAGATCCTCATTAATTTATTTAAGTGTGCCAGCTCTAATGCGGAATATGTAGATCAAACAGGTCTATAATTGAAAGTAAGGATTGATAAGTATTAAGGAGTTTCCTTTGGAACAGACAAACCTCTTGGCTCTCCTGTACACTCTACCATAAAAGACCAAGGAAAATACCCATCCTTTTTCTTAATTAAATTGCTCTGTTCTTCAACATTCATCTTCCCTTCATGATCGTAGGATTTTGAAGTTTTATTCATAAAAGCTCATTGCCCATCTTTAAATGATCAAGTTTCTTCTATTGTCCTTTTCACCTCAACAATGAAGTCCTTTTTCCCAAAATAGTTCAGCATTTTATTTTTATCCCTGTTATTTCAATATTAATATTATTACTTTATTTTTGATATTTTAATGCAATTATTATTATTTTAAATACTTTATATATATAGTTAATGAATTTATATTTTGATTGTATTTTAAAATAGAAATTTGTAAAATTTAGTTTGAGCTGAAGACGGACCAAGATACGGTGTGAAACGTTCACCGTGTATTAAATGTGTGTGTAGAAACCCTTAGTATTGGCTTTAACCTTTCTAATTAGATTAAGGTTCACTATAAAAGAAGCGATCTCAATTCTATATATATATATATATATATATATATATATATATATATATATATATATATATATATATATATATATATATATATATATATATATATATATATATATATATATATATATATATATATATATATATATATATATTTTTTTTTTTTTTTTATACAATACACCATTTCCCGCATGATGCAGGGTGGAGTCAATTGCAGAAATTTGACATTCCTGCAATTGTACATGGGAATAAAACCTGGTTGAAAGGGTTCCCAGTCCTTAAAACCATGCAAAGAGCTAATCTTCATTTGACTCGACTGCGACGAAATCATCATTCATTATTGACCAATTCTTTTTTTTCTTTTAAATATTAATTTTCCAATTAATTGTCGAAATATATATATATATATATATATATATATATATATATATATATATATATATATATATATATATATATATATATATATATATATATATATATATATATATATATATATATATATATATTAGGGATGGAGTGAAGTATCGGTATCGGTAAGTATCGGTATATTTTCAGGTATCGGTATCGGTATCGGTGAATTTGAAAATCTTAGTATCGGTATCGGTAAATATTTTGGTATATGAATGGATAAAGTATCGGTATCGGTAAGTATCGGTATATTTTCAGGTATCGGGTATCGGTACCTGTAAATTTTTAGGTATCGGTATCGGTAAAAATTTTGGTATCGCTCCATCCCTAATATATATATATATATATATATATATATATATATATATATATATATATATATATATATATATATATATATATATATATATATATATATATATATATATATATATATATATTTGATGGCATACGCATTCTCGTCCTCATCATAACTGACATCCGCATCCGCACTTTCGAAAAATTAAACGTCCGTATTCGCCCTTTCGAAAATTCAACATCCGCATCCGCACTTTC
>SEYY01000965.1:55397-72897 GCA_009176605.1 Armadillidium nasatum
ATATATATATATATATATATATATACTATATATATATATATATGCAGAAAAGGAGCTTTCAAAAGAAACAGAAAAGAAAAAGTAAATATTGAAAAAACAAGAAAAAATCTTAATTTTCTTATATTTTGTTTTAATTTTGCATTATTATTATTTGACTGATTAAGCTGAAATTTTCAGGGTATATGCATTTTTTCCCGAAGTTCTGAATTAATTTAGAACATTTTTCTGAATCTACAACGGTTTGAAAGTTATTTGGACCCAAATTTGAAAAAAAATGAATAGCGGGATCAAACCACTGGTCTACATGAGCTGAAAATTTAACTGAACAATCTTAGCCCCAATTTTTTGCATTTTTTGGAACAGATTTTTGATATCACGTCTTGGAAAAAAGTTACAAGCACTTGAAAAAAAATTGCAAAAATCGTACCGTTCCAGAGAAAAAAAAATTATATTAAAAAAAAACGCTACCTACTAATTTTTATTTTATTTTTTGATATTGTTTAGAGGAGGAACAGGTCAACAACTTTTATTAGTGCATTATTAAAAGCCATTTGTTTGAAACGAAATATAGCCTCTCAAACTTTGGGAATTTTTGAAATTTGGTCAAAAATGGACTTTTATTGAGAGGCTATATCTCAAAACCAACGAATCGCATCGAGTAATATAGACAAAAATTTGTAGCCCCATCCCTCTTCTCTATACCCACTAAAAATAAGAAATGTTATAGTTGTAGTTTTTTTTTTTTTTTAAATTTTGTCCGAAAAAGTGGATTTAAAAGGAAAAAAAATTGTTTTTCGATAGATGATCAGTTCTGGGCCTATAACATTTTGTTTATAAATCTGGGAACAAAAGTCTGTTAAAAGCTTTTGTAGAACATAGAATTTTGAATATACATTCTAAATTTCAGATCATTCCAAAAAGTGGTTTGGCTTCGTCATTCTTTTGAAATAGGGTCAAATTTCAAAAAAAAAAAATTTTTAACAGTTATAGACTCAGAAAAACGCTAGAATTGGACTTTTCTTTACTGGGAAAAAAGCTACACACAGTGAAAATTTCAGGAGAATTGGCTGAAAATTTAATTTTTTTTGAAACTGAACTCCCTTAGGTAAAATTTGCCTTTTCAACCCCGGCAGGCAAACCCCGGTTTTCCTTGATTTTTAGCCGGGGCCGGGGCCCCGGTCGGTCCCTACCTACAAGCATACAAACATAGATTCAATATACAAAACACACTATCCCCAATATGTCAAAGATGTATGCAAGAACCAGACACAACAGAACATCTCCTTCTGAGATGCCCCTCCCTTACACAACACAGAACCCTCCATCACATCACCTCTTTGACAGACCTTTGGACACGGCCGGCGGCCGTCGCGAATTTCCTAAAGGCAGTGTGGCCCTTCCAGTGAGGAAGGTCCAAGGGGTAACAATATATATATATATATATATATATATATATATATATATATATATATATATATATATATATATATATATATATATATATATATATATATATATATATATATATATATATATATATATATATATATATATATATATATATATATCATTACTAAGTATTATAGTTAATAGTAGTGAGAAACCAAGTTGTGTACCTTTAATGACTAAATGGATTGAGGGGCACAAGAAATAGCAATTTCTTTCTATTAGAAAAAAATTGCCACAGGCACAAAAAGGACTTTAATATTTGCATATTTTTTTTGTATTTATTCTGCTTTAAGGAATAGCAGGATATTAATACTAAAATTACCCATTCAAAGCTAATAATTTGTCTGAGAACATTTTTTTTGGGGCAAAAACAGAAAACTAAAAGACTAAACCCACAAAATACACATTTAAATTTTGCCTAATTTTATTTAATAAAACTGTACCTTTGTTAAGATGAGATCCTTGAATCCAAGCTGTTCTGCAATTTTACCCACAACTTCATCAGAAACGAGGTATTCTGTTAAAACCCTAAAAAAAAATAACCTTTGATGAACCATAACACAAAGAACAATAATTAATGCATTTTCAGTCTTTAACAATTACAATTCAAATTTATTTAAAAATTGAGATATCTTCAAAGAACAAAATTTTCACATGGTAAAAATGGAAAACTAGACAAACAAGTTCATATGGGTTATTTACTTATAATAATGAACTTGAAAGAACATGATAAAATATATCATACTTTATATTACCAGAACAAGAAGTTGAGCGGTTCCAATAAAACTATTTAGTACGTACATGTCTAGAAGGATTTCAACAAAAGAGGACTACTTCCGAATCAAAGAGTTTAACTTTTAAAATTTTAAGTATTTGGGGTATTATTTCCATTTAAAAATAATGTTCACTTAATCTGGACTTTTAAATACTGAAATTAATGATCGGACTAAATAAGAAATATATATTACAAAAGAAATTTAAAAACAAGATTCTTTTAGGTTTTCAGCTTTCCCCATTTTTCAATTCATATTTCCTACTGAAAATTATATCTTAAAACATCTGACCCACTCCCCCATTGACAGTGCCCCATGTATTTCCAAGGGTCTGTTAGATTGTGAAAAAATCAGGCTGGGTGTTGTGTAAGCATCTAAAAAAACAAAATGAAAATTAACGCGACTTACTTAACAGCTTCTTCTGGTAATAAAGGGCAAGTACTTCGCAAAAACTTTATACTGTAATCTTCAATGAGTGCTTTCCCTGCATCAGCGAGGTTATTATTACTTTTAAGATTTAATTCATGCTGAGTTACCTCAGCTTCCTTCAATTTTTTAGTTTCTTGAAAAATATATGACGAATCTGTGAGGGCTTCTCTTAACAGCTCTTCATTGAACTCTTCATTTAAACGTTTTCCCATTGCATAAATTTCAGCATCGTAGTTCCTAATAATAATCAATTTAAAAAATGATTTTTTTATTTTATATATATATATATATATATATATATATATATATATATATATATATATATATATATATATATATATATTATATATATATATATATATATATATATATATATATATATAAACATCATTATTTAAAGTTTCCTATAGGTCATTCCAAGTCACTTCAACACAACAAAAACCCTGACCCCTTTCGATTTGTATAAAAAGTGGCACACTAATAGATCTTGTTGAGAAAATATGAATGGCGTTTATTGCAGGTCTCTAGCTCATACGGTTCAGAAGATATGACCTTTGAAACTTTGGTCAAAAATGTCAATTTTCAGAGAGTAGTCCGAGGTCAAAATAAAATATCTCGGCTTCTATGGCACTTAGAAGCATCGTATAAAGACCATTTAAAAGATCTTGAATAGCGGTACAACATTTATTTAGATGATTTTGACCTCGGAGGTCAAATAAAAAATTTGACCTATTGTGACCTTGACCTTGACCTTGAAAAAAAACCTCCTCTTCGATTTTTTTCAAACTTTGCTGAATTATTGTTATATATGTATATTTTAATTTTTTTAATGAATTATTTTTGGTTTTGGCTTGGTTTAGAAAATATAAGCAATTTAATAAGTACAAATATCACATTTTTCACTTTTTTGCGATTTTTATCTCATTCAATGTATAGTTCCAACATTTCCATTTCTCTTTCTCTCTCATATATATATATATATATATATATATATATATATATATATATATATATATATATATATATATATATATATATATATATATATATATATATATATATATATTGTAAGGGGCTGGCTGCTGCTGAGTATATTTTTCTCATTTCAGATTGCATGGGGATATATATATATATATATATATATATATATATATATATATATATATATATATATATATATATATATATATATATATATATATATATATATATATATATATATATATTGATCTTACACTTACAATGTTCACATAAAATTATCTATAGTTCACAGTACACAAGATAGCCTCTTTATATACACAAAATAAAGAAAAAAAAAGAGTAATGGCTTAAAACAACCAAAGATTTGAAAGTGGAAAAGCGTTTTACTGTGAAATTTATCACACTACTGACATATTTTCTTTTCCCAAAGTGAATATTAAATATTAAAATTTTATAAAAAAAAAAAATATATGATAATCTCATAAACCATTAAGGTCTCTTGTCTATATTTTCTACCTGATAGGTATAGAGATTATAACTCCAGATTAGCACTAGGCAATAAGGCCCTAGACCGGCACCTGTGAGAATTATAAATAATTACCCCAGTGCCTCACCTTAGTTTAAATGATAAAAATATATAATGAATTAATAATAATAATAAAAACACAAAGAATATAACCTACTCTTGAAAGAGTAATATGCCTTCTTGAAAATAACAACCTGTTTGAATAAGAATAACCTGTTTTTAATTATTGCCCGAAATGGGAACAATAGCTCATAAGACTTTTCATTAGCACAAGTGCACTCAATAAATAATAATAATAAAAATAAATTTAACATGGAAGAATAACATTAACGTATCTAAACAAATAAACACGTTAACATCAATCTCCCTTCACGCTCTCCAGTCTAGGACATGGCACATGCACATTAATATTGTGGATCCCAAGCACAGTCAAAATCAAACAGCATAACAGCAAAGCAACAAGCAGGTAAGACTATATTCCTCAGAGAATACCCCATGCAATCTGAAACGAGAAAAATATACTCGGCAGCAGCCAGCCCCTTACAATATATAATATATATATATATATATATATATATATATATATATATATATATATATATATTATATATATATATATATATATATATATATATATATATATATATATATATGAGAGAGAAAGAGAAATGGAAATGTTGGAACTATACATTGAATGAGATAAAAATCGCAAAAAAGTGAAAAATGTGATATTTGTACTTATTAAATTGCTTATATTTTCTAAACCAAGCCAAAACCAAAAATAATTCATTAAAAAAATTAAAATATACATATATAACAATAATTCAGCAAAGTTTGAAAAAAATCGAAGAGGAGGTTTTTTTTCAAAGGTCAAGGTCAAGGTCACAATAGGTCAAATTTTTTATTTGACCTCCGAGGTCAAAATCATCTAAATAAATGTTGTACCGCTATTCAAGATCTTTTAAATGGTCTTTACACGATGCTTCTAAGTGCCATAGAAGCCGAGATATTGTATTTTGACCTCGGACTACTCTCTGAAAATTGACATTTTTGACCAAAGTTTCAAAGGTCATATCTTCTGAACCGTATGAGCTAGAGACCTGCAATAAACGCCATTCATATTTTCTCAACAAGATCTGTTAGTGTGCCATTTTTCATAAAAATCGAAAGGGGTCACGGAAAAAATTGCCAAATTTTGGTTGAAGTGACTTGGAATGACCCTATAGGGGAATCAAACCCGGGTCCTATAGCACAAAAGCATAGAGTTTTACCACTACTACTAACTATATATATATATATATATATATATATATATATATATATATATATATATATATATATATATATATATATATATATATATATATATATATATATATATATATATATATATATATATATATATATATAGTCATATATAGATAGTAGTCAAGTATTGTCAAAAGTTTATCGGTATCGGGTATTGGTGCATAAAGTTCTGCATCTGTATCTGTAAAAAAATACCGATACCGATATCAAAATCTTGCAAAAAAGAGAACTAATTATTTCTGTAGAAAGATAGCTGCTCCTTGACTGATGTTTTAGTCTCACTTTAAAATTAATAATTATATTATTATTATTATTATTATTTGAGCAGGATCAAGCAATCCTTTCTGGAATACCACCTCTTCGGCCAGGAACGCGCTTTTATCATCTCTTCGTAAATCATCAGAACGGTTTGAAGACTTTCAAACTTGATGGTATCATGAGTACCTCCAGAGTCTTTGAGAGTCAGGTCGCAACATGTATCAGGCTAAATGGGACATTTTGATCAAATTGATGATGTTGTCTTGATAAAAAGTCCTGTGAAAGAAAGACGTTAATGGCAAATGAGTATCGTTACCAAGCTCATCCATGGTGATGACGGAAGAGTTAGAACGGTATCTGGGAAAAAGCCAGGAGAGGACAGTCAAATTTATATCCTATTAAAATCCTATATCCGCTTGAGTTATCTATCACTCACAGTGGTAAGGGCAATCGTTCTGATAATATAGCACCCTCATCAGCATCCCAACCTCTCACTGATTGGACTGTTCCTTCATCTATACCGAACTCTTCTTGTCCAAAACCTCGTCGTCCTGTCTGCGTAGCCGCAGCTAGAGCTAGGACGATGCTCTTCTTACAGAAATCCTCTTCGGAAGAGGAATCAGAATGACTAGGTAAGGGTGGGAATATCGACAAAGGGGTGGGTTTATACGATTTTTGAATAAAGTAGTAAGATTTGGTTTTAAGTGTATGAATGGAACTTTGTGATCATTATGTTGATTGAGCTTATCGAACGTTCCCGAATCAGTATATGCCTCCCTAGTACATCCGGGGAGTCATCCCCCCCGGGAGGATTTTTGAATTATTAATTAAGGTTAAGTTATTTTTCACATTAATTATCAAATTAATTAATTATTGGAATCGCTGGTTGAATTCATAGTACTTTAATCTAAATAATGTTTAACATATCAGCTTTGAGTTTAGAGAATGATGACTTGGAGAAAGATTTCACCTTTGAAAACATCGTTACAAAACAAAATTTAGAATGTGCGTAAAAAGTATGTATTAAATTTTTGATTGATTGACTTTTTTGCTTTTGTGAAGTGATATTGTGTTTTTGATTTGCTCCGCAAATTTTCGCATCGATAAAACCATTTTGTATAGATTTCTTCATTTTGCATCGTTCAACTTTTATTTACAAATTCTTAAAAGTGATAAATTTCAAACTTTACTAAATTCGCGATTTTCGATTTAAAGAGATTTATAGCTTTTGGAGAATTTCGTTTTTGTATTTTAATCTATTAATGGTGAAAGTTAAGTTATTGTTTTGCTTCGTTTATATAATGCCTTTCCATAAACAATTTTACCCGGGTAAATTTCGGAATTAGGTTAATAACTGAGCGGTGCTGTTCCTGAAGCTTTTGCCATACTAAAGACTAACCAGCTCGAAACTCTGGAGAAGTAGTTAATTACTTTCGACTTTGGATAGGAGACATCAAAAAATTTCTTCAAGAGAAACCTAATGAAGCTGTTACATCAAAATTAAAGTATGTTTCCTTCTAAAGTTAGTTTTCTCTGGAGCTCTCAGCTGATGTTTGAATAAATATTTAAAAACTCAAAATTGAGATTCGAGCAAAATTTTAATTTCGTACTTGCTATATTGTGAATTGCAAGCTGCACTCCTAAGCTTCTTATTGTTTCACCAACTACAATCCCAATATATATATATATATATATATATATATATATATATATATATATATATATATATATATATATATATATATATATATATATATATATATATATATATATATATATATATATATATATATATATATATATATATATATATATATATATATATATATATATATATATATATATATATATATATATATATATATATATATATATATATATATATATATATATATATATATATATATATATATATATATATATATATATATATATATATATATATATATATATATATATATATTCACAATACAATGACATAATGTTCAAGTGAAACTTAAAAAAGATTAAAGTTCTTGATACCATTTCTAAATATTTCAGAAACTGAAAGTCCCAAATATCCAGCAGACAGCTCTGGAGGAGAAGTTGAGACAAAACTTGGATATCTGGGCTACAGTAAATATTCACCACAGTACACCTCTCACTAGGAAGCCTGTTTCCGTGTGAATACCAGGAGTTTTGGGTAGACTTGTTTATTAAATATAATACCCCATTAGCAGCTCAGCGGATGTGGAGAGGTTGTTTAGTCAAGGCTCTGGCATTTTAAGACCAAAGAGGGCAGCCATGGCATCCAGCAATTTTGAAAAATTTATCTTTATGAAAGGGAATATGACCCTATTCAGAATGTAAAAGAAGAGCTACGAGGAGGAAGAGATCATAGATAATTGAACAGGGTTGGCATTGATTAAATCAAATTGATTTAATCAGTTGATTAAATCAATTGATTTTTTTATGAAAATATCAAGATTTTTTGATTTTTTTGATTTTTTTAAAAAATAATAAAACTGTTTTTTTTTTTATTTGTTTTATTTTGTCATATTTTTTGATACATAATGATATAACAGATATATTAGTTCCTTCTTACTGTGTTAAAAAACTTTAAAGTAGTTTATATATATTAGAAATATAACTTCCTTAATATTTGGTTCAAGATTTCATATAGGGTAATACAAGAATCTGATCTTCATTAATATAATTTATCCAATATAGAACTGTTAGAGTTTAGAATTCCTAATATATATTCAATCAAATCTTCAACAAAATTTTATTGAGCTTTAATCTAATGCAATTTGAGGTTATAGACAAAAGAGAAAACAGAAAAGACAATTCCTTTTAATTTTCAACCATTTAAATTTTTATACAACATTATAAGAAAACAATATTCCTCTATATAAATTATAAAAGAAAGAAAATTTAAGCACTTTTGATGCATAATCATTAATCCATAAATTAAATACATAACTATATATATATATATATATATATATATATATATATATATATATATATATATATATATATATATATATATATATATATATATATATATATATATATATATATATATATATATATATATATATATATATATTATTATTTTTTTTTTTTTTTTTTTTTTTTTTTTTTTTTTTTTTTTTTTTTTTTTTTTTTTTTTTTTTTTTTTTTTTTTTTCTTTCTTTTATAATTTATATAGAGGAATATTGTTTTCTTATAATGTTGTATAAAAATTTAAATGGTTGAAAATTAAAAGGAATTGTCTTTTCTGTTTTCTCTTTTGTCTATAACCTCAAATTGCATTAGATTAAAGCTCAATAAAATTTTGTTGAAGATTTGATTGAATATATATTAGGAATTCTAAACTCTAACAGTTCTATATTGGATAAATTATATTAATGAAGATCAGATTCTTGTATTACCCTATATGAAATCTTGAACCAAATATTAAGGAAGTTATATTTCTAATATATAAACTACTTTAAAGTTTTTTAACACAGTAAGAAGGAACTAATATATCTGTTATATCATTATGTATCAAAAAATATGACAAAATAAAACAAATAAAAAAAAACAGTTTTATTATTTTTTTAAAAAATCAAAAAAATCAAAAAAATCAAAATAATCATTGATTTTTTGATTTTTTTGATTTTTTTAAAAAAATCAAAAAAATCACCAACCCTGTAATTGAATAAATAAGATTAAAATCTTTCTCATTTTTTGTTAATTATTTGCATCTTTCATATAAAATTTAAAAATAATTAATCTTTTCATATTTGCGCTCTACTTTTTTTTTGCTCCTAAATTTGCGCTTTAATAAAAATTTTGATTTGCGTACATGTGCGCTTTTGCGTTTGCGGACTAAATTTTTTTAAAAATGTGCGCTTTCGCGCTTGCGCACTAAGTTTTTAAAATTTGGGCTTTTGCATTTGCACTCTTAAGTTTAAAATTTGCGCGCCCACCTTTATATATATATATATATATATATATATATATATATATATATATATATATATATATATATATATATATATATATATATATATATATATATATATATATATATATATATATATATATTGTCTCCTGTGGAGGGCAAAGGCCAGAGGCCTACCAACATCCACCAAAGTTGGGGAACAGCCGGAAATTTGTTCACTAATGACTGACGTGACCCGATACACGGCATTTAAAAGTGTGCAAGTCAAAGGAAGTTGGGAAAACAAGATAAAGGGAGTGTACTCTAGACTTTACCAGTAGAGTACATATAAGATTGAGCATAGCAGTTAAGTTTGAGGTCGGAAAGTTGGACAGAGAAAGGATGACTACATAGAAAGTCGTGTCACACGAGCCCTTCTCAATGGAGGAGGTATGCGACGTGAGAGTTCAGAAGAGCAGTGTTCATTGTAATAGCTATAGTATTAAGAGAGTGACGCAACAATTCGACGGAAGAAAGAGATTAGAGAGAGTTAGTAAGAGCAGGAGAGTTGATGAGACGAAAAGCTCTAGACTCCACCTTTTCAAAAAGAGTTGTATGTGTGAGGCGTACTCCATACAGGGGCGAGCACCTCTATAAAGAGCAGGCAACTGGGGTGGCGAAAAAAAAGCAAAGGCGCCTCAGAACACCCAACCTCTTAGAAGCTTGTTTGGAAAAAGAAGTAATGTGATCTTACCAAGAAAGATCACAAGAAAAAGAAACCGAGAATAATGAGGACAGATGAAGGTTTGAGTTGAGTGTTTTCGAAGAAGTTATGTGGAAGATTGTGTCAAGTAGAAAGATTGAGGAATTGAGTTTTTGAGGCATTGAAAACGACTATGTTTTCTCTCCTCCAATTTGAAATACGAGAAAGATCAGAGGTCAGTTACTCCAATCTATCCTTCTTGAATCTATTAACTGCTGTTGAGAAATTGAAAGGAGTAATGAAGGGTGGAGTCATCGGCATAGGAGTGTATAGGAGACGAATAGAGAGAAGGTCATTGATGAAAATTAGAAAAGAGTTGAGGATAGGACAGATCCTTAAGGAGCACCACTATTTATGGATTCATAGGAAGAACGGTGGCCGTCTACAACAGCTGCTATAGAACGATCGGAAAGAAAATTAGAGAGAAAGATAGATTCCAAAAGAGGAAAGTTTAGAAATCAAAGCTTTTTGTGCCAGACTCAATCGAAGGCTTTCAATATGTCTAGCGCCACAACAGACTCACCGAAACCCCGAAGAGTGAAGGACCAAGAGTAAGAAAGTAAGAAAAGAAGATCACTAGTAGAACGTTCTTTAGGAAAGCCGTACTGGCGATCAGAGATAAGATTACAAGAATTAAGGTGCTTCCAAATCTTCCTGTTAAGGATATTCGAAAACTTTAGAAAGAACAGAGTTTAAAGAAATAGGACGGTAGTTAGAGGGTTGAGAGAGGGTTCCCTTCTTCGGCACAGGCTAAATGAGTACACATTTCCAGGAAGAAAGGAAGGTCGAAGCAAAGAGACAAAGACGAAATAGTTCACCAAGGCAGTGTGCAAGCTCAGAAGCAAAAGTTTTGAGAACCGCAGGGTGAATACCGTCAGGACCATACGCCTTCTTAGTGTTAAGCTCAGAGAGAGCAGAAATGACATCTTTAGAAGAAATTACAATGTTAGGCATAAATGAGTTGGAGGGGGTTGAAGGAGGAGAAATAGCTCCGGAATCGTCAAAGGTAGAGTTAGAGGCAAAAGTTTGAGCGATGAGTTTAGCTTTAGTAGAAGGTAAAATGGCAGTTGTACCATCAGAAGAAACTAGAGAAGGAAAAGAGGAAGAAGCAAAGTTAGAGTTGACATTTTTTGCAAAATGCCAGAGTGTGAGAGGAAGAGGAAGCAGAAAGATTATTGCATTTGCGGCAGAGAAAAGAGTTTTTGGTATCTCAAAGAATAGATTTTGCATGACTCCGAGATGAAATATAAATTGAATGAGTTTCAGGAGTTTGAAGACGTTGGTAATATCTGAAGGGGAAATCCCTGCGGCGTATATCGCGAGAACAAGTAGACTTAAATCAAGGTTTGTTATTTTTAGTAGAGGGGAAAGAATACGAAATGTACGCCTCCATGCCAGAGAAAATCACTTCAGTTATGAGCTCTGCACACTCAGAGGGACCCCTCTCACGAAAGCAGTGATCATTCCATGACCGCAAGTAAGATCAGTTAGCAGCACAGAAGTGCCAGAAACATCTCCTCACTGAAGACGAGGGCCGTTATTGGAAAGACTTGAAGAGACAGAACAAGATACAGATTTTATAAGAGATTAAGAAAAGATCAAGTATATTGGGCTCATCACCAAGAAGGTCAGGGTTACGGGAAGGTAGGTGCACCAACTACTCAAGGTTGTTCTGGATAGAAAAGTCGAAGGCGAGTTCACCGGATGGATCATGAGAACAAGATGAAAGTCACTGGCGGTGGTGAACATTGAAAACACCTAAAAAGATGATTTCGGAGAAAGGAGAATGAGAAAGAATGTGCTCTACTTTGGAGTTTAATTAAATAGTCAAAGAATTTTTTATAGTCAGTAGAATTAGGAGATAAATAGACAGAACAAATACATTTAATAGTAGAATTGCAAGAGAGCTTAAAGATCGCGAATGTTACAGAAATTATTGAAAAAAGAACACCGTGCGCCGGGGCAAGCCGAACTCGGGGTCCTGGCGGCATTATTCCCATAATCGGTGGTCGCCAACTCTCAAGTGATGATGGGGTGAGGAGTGGATGAGGAGCATTCTTTGAATGCCACCCCTAGAAGCATCTCTGAGGCTGCTTTGAGTTTCACCATTTTTTTTTTTTCTTTTTTTATAAAGGCAATGTACGAGTAAGCGCTTGTAAATCTGCTGGAACATGAGAAAGGAGTTGGGGAAGAAGTGGAAGCATTGACACTCCAATATGAGACGAGGGTACACTAGAGACCCTCTGAGAAGGTGAAAAGCGAAAAGGAACGAACCAAAGGGCCACGGAGTGAAACGGAATGGTCTAGACCATACTGTCACTCCCTGGGTTATGCCCAGTGGGAGGTACTTGCATCGCTTTGGACGGCGCTACGTTCTCCCCAATATATATATATATATATATATATATATATATATATATATATATATATATATATATATATATATATATATATATATATATATATATATATATATATATATACCTTGGTTACCATCTTAATATGTTACTATTAATTAATTAAGGATAAAAAATAAAAATAAAATAAAAAACTATTTAAGAAAACAAGCCAAATGGTTTGAAGTAAATGGTGTGAAAATAAATTGAAAAGCAGTTTTGTGCATTTCCAAAAATAATACTTTTAGTGGAAAGCAACATATCAATGTTCTGGAAACAAAATTATCAGGAAGCGACATTTCAAAAACATCACATAATATTTATAAAAAATTACGTAATTTAATTAATAAATTAAGTAATTAAATAAATGAACAATTAAGAATAACAAGTTGATCTATGCTATACAAAGAGTTAACTGTCCTAATTTGACCAAAATCGAATCTGTAGTTACAGAGATGTAGAATATAAGCAAAAAAAAAATGTAATTAACTGTTAATTAGTAGTTAATTGAAAATTTGGAATATCAAAAAAAACAATATTTCGTGGTATTCGAAACTTTACAGGCAAAGAAATTGAACATTCCAAAAAATGTAAGCCAAAGTGATAAAATTACTAAAAAAAAAAAAAAAATCTGGTATCGGTCAATTTTAACTGATACCGATACTGATACTTCACTCCATCAATAATAAATAGTATAATTTGATTTGATAAGTAATAATAAAGTAAAATGAAGAATCATAACTAAAATAAATAAAAATAAGCATTAATTTAAATTGTATATGAATAATTAATTAAATGTAAATAGGAGATATATAACTTGTTTATGAATGATGATTAATTGTTTGAGTTTGCTTTACTTTTAAGGTCTTAGTCTGTGTCCCCATTTGTGGTTCAGGTATCCTCAGAGGAATAATAACACAAGAGGTGTCATCATCAACATCCCCCCAAAAACAAAGAAAAAAAGTTCCTTTACTTCTGAAGTAATTCATCTCTCCAGGTTACACGAATGGTTGGATCAAAGGTAGGAGAAACCTACAAAACACAGTTCTCTAACTAAATAATAATAATATTAATCATAAACTTAAGTGATTCCTAAAACCAACAATTAATAGAATTTTAAGGTATAACTAAATATTCGGTAAAGAAAAACGAGTTCAGTAACATATACTTGAATGAAGTGAAATTTATGACTGATGTCTTTACTTGTTACTGAAATTTTAGATTCTCACAAAAGATTTCACTTTGTGGAAAGTAAAAGGGGAAATAAACTTTGTGAATAAAGTGAACTAATTTAATGGTGATTGGGATTTTTGCTTTCGCATTACAATTTGCTAAAGAGGTTCCTTATTTGTTATTTTTTATTCATTTAATTTAAATGATTTTTTTGTTTTGAAAAATAATAAGGATTGCTTAATAATAATAACTATTATTTTTTTTTTAAATTATTGCTAGGTAAATAGATAGGCCTATTAAAGAGTGTTAGTTAGGTATAGGTAATAGTCCTATATGTAATATCTATTTGCAGAGTTATATAAATTTGGGAAATGAAAAAAACATATTTAATACATTTATCTTACTATATTCTATTCCACTATTAGCAGTTGGATTATTTTCTTTAATTGTCATCAAGTAAAGATCAAGTGAAATTTGTCAGGTTAAATCACCAACCTGGTGAGTAATCATTCTTTGTTATTCCACATTTTTAGGAATTGTTTGTTAATCATTTTTATTGTGAGCCAGCAGCATTGCCAGTCGCCTCTTTGAGAGAAATTCATAAAGTGTTACTTTTGATGAAGTCTGTTCTGAAGACACTTATACAGGTTTCTTCAATAGGCTAACTTCATAAGTGGCATTCTCGGCATGAATTTGGTTGAGGTAAGCTGTTACTCGAGTAGTATATATATATATATATATATATATATATATATATATATATATATATATATATATATATATATATATATATATATATATATATATATATATATATATATATATATATATATATTTTTTTTTTTTTTTTTTTTTTACAAAACGCCACCACTCACGGGCAGAGCCCTTTTCAAGGAGGGGGCACACACACAAGGACAAACTCACACAAACACACACACCTAACGCACAGCCCTCAGGTGGGCGCAGACGGAAGACTTGAAGAGTGGAAGATTAAATACAGTTGGAAAAATAGAAGATGGTAGAGAATTCCACAGAATAGAGGTGGCTGGAAAGAAGGAGGTACCACAACGGGCTAGCCTGGGATTCCCTACGTCCACACAAAATTGGTGCGAAAGCAGGGCACCCCTTCGTGCAACGAGGACGACGCAACGGTGGAGGAATGCGAGAGGCCAATTCCCTCGAGCACCTGCCATTGTAGTACCTGTAGAAAAGAGATAGCGCGCCAACGTCACGTCGCAGGGACAGAGGGTCAAGAGAGTTTGAAAATAGGGGACAGTTTATTAATCTCATAGCTTTTGACTCAACCCTATCCAGAAGAGAGGAGGAGCCAGAGCCCCCCAAATGTGAGAACAGTACTCCATACAAGGGCGAATAAGACCCTTATATATTTGGAGTAACTGCTCAGAAGAAAAAAACTCTCGCAACCTGAACAGAACTCCCAGCTTCTTAGAGGCAGCTTTAGCAATCATTGTGATATGTGGTTTCCAAGACAGTTTGTTGTTTATGTTTAGACCAAGAATGTTAATGTTATTTACAGGTGAGACGGGAGAGCCATCGAAGAGGATAGGAAAGTTAGGAGGTGTTTTTGAGAGGGAGATGTAAAGAAGTTGAGTTTTTAAAGAGTTGAATTTCACAAGGTTGCTAAGTCCCCATCGGGAAATTCCATCCAGATCGGCAAGAATAGAATCGGAAAGTTGAAGACGAGAAGCAAGTCTGGAAGCAAAAGAGGGAGCAGATTTGAAATGAGTAGAAGAATGTAGAGTTGAATCATCAGCATAAGAGTGAACAGAGTTAGAAGTGCAGTGGAGAAGATCGTTAATGAAAAGTAAGAATAAGGTTGGAGATAAAACAGAACCCTGAGGAACACCACAGTTGACAGAAAAGGAGGAAGAAGTCGCTCCATCTACAACTGCCGAAATGGAACGATCTGAGAGAAAACTAGACAAGAGTAAGCAAAGAGAAGGAGGAAACCCAAAGGAAGGGAGCTTAGAGAGTAGTGACGCATGCCATACCCGGTCGAAAGCCTTGGATATGTCAAGCGCCACCACACAAGACTCCCCGAAGTCCCTAAGGGCAGAAGACCATAGATCAGTAAGATAGGAAAGTATGTCACCAGTTGACCTCGAGCGACGAAAGCCATACTGGTGATCAGAGAGAAGAGAATGAGACTCCAAATGATCCAGGAAATGAGAGTTGAGGAGAGTTTCAAAAATTTTAGATAGAACACAAGTGAGAGCTATAGGTCGATAGTTAGAAGGGTCAGAACGGCTACCTTTTTTCGGGATCGGCTGAACCAACGCACGCTTCCAGCATAGAGGAAAAGTATTAGTATTAAGGCATAGAGAGTAGAGCTGAACGAGGACAGGGGCCAACTCGGAAGCACAATCCCTCAGAACACGAGGGGGAATGCCATCCGGGCCACTGGCCTTCCTGACGTTCATAGATTTCAGGATCCCATGCACCCGATCATGAGTAATCATAGGTAGAGGCATGGGACACCTGAGAGGAGAAGGAGTAGGAGGAGGGATGCCAGAATCGAGCAGGGTGGAATTAGATGAAAAAAGGAGGCCGAAGAGATTAGCCTTTTCAGAAGGAGTATTAGCTACAGAACCATCAGAGCGAATAAGAGGAGGAAAGGCAGATTTACAGAAGTTGTTAGAGATATTTTTGACAAGAGGCCAGAAATTTTTATCAGTAGGAGAGCCATGGAGGTCAGCGCACTTCCTTTTAATGAAAGTACGCTTAGTCCGTCGAAGAACATCCCTGCATCGATTCCGGGCTGAATGAAAATTAGCAAGAGTGATAGGAGAAGGAGAGTTTTTCCATTCACGATAAGCATTGTCTCTCTCCCGGAGGGCAAGAGAACAATTGCCATCGAACCATGGATTTTGAGGAGAAAAAGATTTAGTTGAAGATGGAATGAATCTGCCCATCCCTTCAAGGATTACCGCCCCTACCTTTTCAGCAGAGACAGAAGCGTCCCCCGAGACAAAGCAACATTCATTCCAATGATAGTTAGCAAAGAAGCGGCGCATTGCCCCCAATTAGCCCGATTAAAGTGCCAGAAAGTACGTTTAGGACATGGTGGAGCTGTTGGAGAGAAAGCATTATAACTAAGAGCTATAAGATTATGGTCAGAGTTACCAATAGGAGGGAAAATGGTGTATTTATCACAAGAAGGAGTAGTGGTGAAGCATAAATCAAGTGTATTCAAGAATTGGTTAGGACGATCTGGAATGTGTGTGGGTTCCCTAATCAACTGCTCCAAATTGTTAAGAATGCTGAATGATTTGGCCTCCCTCCCACCTGTATCAGTATGAGAGGAACCCAACCACTCAGTGTGGTGTACGTTGAAATCCCCTAAATAGAGGACCTCAGCATTTGGATGAGAAGAAGTGACAGTCTCGTGAGTAGTAGTAAGATATTGAAAAAAGACTGGAAAATCTGTTCCATTAGGGGAGCAGTAGCAGAAGCACAAGATAATTGTAGTAGTAGGAAGACAGATTTTAAGCCATAAAACATCGAAATTAGGAG
>SEYY01000966.1:0-46465 GCA_009176605.1 Armadillidium nasatum
CGTTTGGAGATTTATTAACAATCTCCTTTTCAAGGCAACTAAATGAAAAGCGAAAACAAACACATAGGAAAAGAAAACAAGAACAACAACACAAGGATATAGAAAATGAAAGAAAATTGAAGCACACTCAAAAGGGAAGAGCATCACGCTGTCAAACGAATGGTCAAATTTTTAATATGTGATTTGTAATATATACTATATATATATATATATATATATATATATATATATATATATTATATATATATATATATATATGTTTAAAGAAAGATATTAAAATACGTAATGTTTTTTCAGAAAGAAAAGAACAGAAATATTACTGGTTTGGGTGTTGCTGTTTTTAGTATGAAGTTTAATGAAAAAGTATACATTGCTTAATGTGTATTTTTACAAATATAAATTTGATTTACAAAATAACAAACATGTGTTTATATATATATATATATATATATATATATATATATATATATATATATATATAATATATATATATATATATATATATATATATATATAAGTGACAATAAATTAACAAAAGAGAATATAAAAAAGCTAATATAAACAGAGAAAGAGATTGCGGTCAAAAGACTATTCTAAAAGAATAAAATCAAAGTTCTCTAAGCAGTTCAAGTTGAAGTAGATGACTTAATTACTGTTTTAGTATAATTGATATATTGAATCAATTAAATAATTATTTTGTTAATATAAATGAAGGTTTTTACTATGGTAACATAGTGGGTTAGGCTTGGCATCTGAAACCTTGAAGTGCTTACACAGAAGTGCAACAAGACCAAGAGCACATAAAAAAAGTATTGAGATCAAGGAACAAAAGGAGAAAAAAGGTAAAATTAGACAGTTAACACTATTTTTGTCAAATGTCAGTATTGGAGAAAATCTGAACTTTAACATTTTATATATAAAGTGCATGATGTCAATCTACAGCGAAAACTGTAATAGTAAAATTATTTTTAACATTTTAATTTTTAAAATCCTGCATTTAACTTCAAATTTGTTTTTATCTTCCTTAGTATAATAAAATACAGATTAATTTGTTAAAAAGTGGGACATGAAATTAAAAAGAAAAAGCCTGACTGTTGAACTACCAATGAAATTTTGGTCATATCACGCCCCACTTAATAATTCATTCATTCATTCATAAAGCTTTATTCAGGAAATGGTACATTTACAGGTTTAAAGTTTAAAAGTAGGTCCTATTCTACTAAATTCAATAATAATCTTAATAATAATATCGTGACTGTACAGTTCTCTGAAAAGGGGCTGCTAGGGAAAAATACTGCGGTTTCCTTTGAGCCCCAATGTTTAATATATATATATATATATATATATATATATTAATATATATATATATATATATATAATATATATATATATATAATATATATATATATATATATATATATATATTAATAATTTATTTAATAATTATAGGTAATGATGCAAGTAACAATAACATGACGTTATTATGATGTTTACTATGATAATACTGGTAATAATAGCAATGATGATATATACCTTAAATAATGTAATAAGAATAATAGTATTAATAAAAATAATATAATAATGAGTGATGAATAATAATAAATGACAGTAATAATAATAATAATAATAATAATAAATAATATAATATAATAATTAAAATAAATTTCATAGTTAATATAATAATAATAATAATAAATAATAATGGCATTTGCTGTGGTTTTGATTTTAATAATTAATTAATAATAATAATAATAATAATAATAATGAAGATAATAATCCAGCTAATGAAAATACTAATGATGAACATAATAACAAAAATAGTAATACCAATAATTGTAAATATTATTAAAAAAATATAAATAATAAATAATAATAATAATAATAATAATAATAATAAATAATAATAAATAATAGAATAATAATACTATAATAGTAATAATAATATTAAATAAGGGATCAATATGAGTTAATGAACATTTTTTAATTTTGCGTGCGTATGATTTTATTGATCTTTCATTTTTGTATGTCGTCAGGGAGGTTGTTATAAAGAAGGGTGGAGACGTAGCTAACTGCTTGTCGTGCTTTGGTGAGCCTATAAAAATGGGTTTGAAGGTTTGTGTTATTTCTTAAGATTATTCCTCTCTCAGTTTGATTGTTGTGATGGTTAGTTATTAGGAATTCGCATGTGTTATTGTTTATTACTTTGTATATTTCCTTTAGGAGGGAGAGGTTTAGAAGATGATCAAATTGCAATATGTTGAGTTTTTTGAATGAGAGGTGGTGTATGACTATAAAAATCTCTGCTGCCGCTGAGTAGCCTTATGATTCGTTTTTGCATAATAATAATAATAATAATAATAATAAAAAAATCGTGTGATCATAAACAAGTGGAATTGGAAGAGCACATTCTAAATTATTGCTGTCAGAATGACAAGATCGTAACGAGTTAGAATCAGAAATATAATATAGCCAGAATCAAATTATCTTGTAAACGCTGCTAGAAGCCCAGGAGGAAAGTGAAGAGCAAATGATATTTAATGTCTTTAAAAACTTCGAAAAATGCTCTCAGGTGTGTGTACAAATTCTGTGAAGAATTGTACACCTAGCATATATTTTTATTAATAAATTTTGATATTACTCCATTTAGGACTTGGGAACTTTATGTTGAAATGTGCCCAAAAAATTCAGTGCAATTGCTAATTAGTTAACGATAAAGTCCTAAAGCACCATTTATAATCATTCAGAGGTATTTTAGATACACAGCAACCAACCAAGCCATCGTCAAGGGAAATTTTATACAAAGGAATACACGCTGATGTATTTTGGGCTTTCCATTTAATGATGAAAGCATTAAATTTAAGTGAAAAAAAAAAAAAAAAAAAAAAAAAAAAAAAAAAAAAAAAAAAAAAAAAAAAAATCTTGTCATCAACTACAAGGAAAGAAGCTGTGATGTGATGTTCGATTGGCTTACTATCTATTGGAAAAACATCTTTAATAATATGAGGAAGTCAAGAAAAGTTTACTTGAGTCTCTGAGATATGTTGCTTTTTAAGTTAGGTACAATTAAACGAGATGTTTTAGTTTAAATATTTCTTAAACTAGCATCATTCACATATGTGTAAAGTCTTGATAAATTAAAATTTAAAATAAAATTTATATTTAAATTATACAAATTTTCGAATGATTTTTAAAGTGCATAATTTACATTTACAGCCGAGTTCACGTGTAGAGAATACCATCCCAGGAATATGATCTGAACTGTCTTACGGACACAAGTGAAGAATGGAGGTTTCATCATGATTTGGTTTGGACAACCATATCATGTTAGGCAAAGTCTCGAGCATAAGAAAAATGGTGTCACCTTGCAAACATTATGTACCGAAAGAGTATTTTCTTTAATTATATGTCAATTAAAAATTAATATTTTATATTCGAAATTTATTTTTGCCTAGTAGAATTGGGCACCTGGTATACTGGGGTAGTGTTGAATTGAAAGTATTTTTGATTCTTCGCAGAGGAACTGTGTTCTGTGGTTTTAGTACATCCTGTTATTTTAAGAGTGACATCTTAAAGATTTTTTCTTTATATTAGTAGTTGAGTAGTGAAGAAATTTAATTTAGAGAGAAACTTACAAATTATGTGAATATTGAAGTGCTGAAGTTTGTTTTTTTCATTAATGAAATCATAATAGGAGGAATAAAATTTCTGCTTAATTGCATATATTATTTCTAGTATGGAAAATCCTTTCTGAAAGAAAGTGTGATAATTAATAAAGTATTCCAAACTACAGTTAAAAACTTGAAAAAATATACCTTTAGAACTCTTTCTAAATAGAGTTGTTTTAATTCTCTTTCTAGTCTCGAAGGAAGCCCAGGATACATCGTTGAGCCCCCAGAGAGTACAATATGTTTATAAAGCTCTGGTCTAATGTCAATATCACAACGCTGAACTGTGTCAAAGAGTAATTCAGCAATTCCTTGACCCTCCACATTAATAAGGTGAGGTTGAAAGAGAGCTTCTGGAGCTTCAAATCGTTCACCTCCAACCTGAAATTTAAATTAATAATATTATATATATATATATATATATATATATATATATATATATATATATATATATATATATATATATATATATATATATAATATATATATATATATATATATATATATATATATATATATATATATATATATATATATATATAATTAAAGAGTACTAAATTACTCGCACTCTGATGTTATTACAATTTTTTAAAACCACTAAGGATAAAACAATAAATAGGTAAAAGGAATAGACGTTGAAAATAAAACATTAAAAATGAAAAGAATAGAAATAAGGTTATATTTAAAACAAAGCAATATTTCAAAACTGCTGACTAAAGCTTTCTTATCACCCTGTTCCCTTTTGCTATTTCTTCAATTACGCTTGATAAGAAAGCTTTAGTCAACAACTTTGAAATATTGAGTTGTTTTAAATTTGACCTTATTTCTATTCTTTTCATTTTTAATGTTTTATTTTCAACGTCTATTCCTTTTACCTATTTATTGTTTTATCCTTAGTGGTTTTAAAAAATTGTAATAACATCAGAGTGCGAGTAATTTAGTACTCTTTAATTTATTAATATATATATATATATATATATATATATATATATATATATATATATATATATATATATATATATATATATATATATATATATATATATATATATATATATATATATATATATATATATATATTATTTTACTTTTTGTAGCTAACTATGTGGTAAAATCACATTGAATATAAATTAAAATTAAAGAAAAAATAAAAGACGAATCTTATTAACATAAATATAAATGTAAAAAATAATAACTACAGCATTTTTGTAGGCACAAAATAATACAATATTTTTCACATATAAATGGTTTGGCAAATTTCACCCAACTAAGTCTTTTGTGATTGTTTTCGTTCAAGTTCTTAAATGATTTATTTTTAAAAATGGTATATATATATATATATATATATATATAATATATATATATATATATATATATATATATATATATATATATATATATATATATATATATATATATATATATATATATATATATATATATATATATATATCTATATCTATCTCCTTAGTCTATTCAATATTCAATATATATATATATATATATATATGCAAAAGCACTAAATTAAAACAGCCTTAGTGTCTCTGATGAGGGAACAATAAGTTTAGTTCCGAAACGTCACACGGTTTTTCTCTTTAATCTTCACCTTTGTTGTGATGTTTTTTATTCTTCTTTGTTAACTCGTTTTAGTGTTTTACTTCTTACTGTTTTACTTTAGTAGTTTTAAAAATTAATATATAATTAGAACACGAGTATTGCTAGTGTTCTTTAAATTTTATATATATATATATATATATATATATATATATATATATATATATATATATATATATATATATATATATATATATATATATATATATATATATATATATATATATATATATGGGTCATTCCAAGTCACTTCAACCAAAATTTGGCAATTTTTTCCGTGACCCCTTTCGATTTTTATGAAAAATGGCACACTAACAGATCTTGTTGAGAAAATATGAATGGCGTTTATTGCAGGTCTCTAGCTCATACGGTTCAGAAGATATGACCTTTGAAACTTTGGTCAAAAATGTCAATTTTCAGAGAGTAGTCCGAGGTCAAAATACAATATCTCGGCTTCTATGGCACTTAGAAGCATCGTGTAAAGACCATTTGAAAGATCTTGAATAGCGGTACAACATTTATTTAGATGATTTTGACCTCGGAGGTCAAATAAAAAATTTGACCTATTGTGACCTTGACCTTGACCTTGAAAAAAAACCTCATCTTCGATTTTTTTCAAAACTTTGCTGAATTATTGTTATATATGTATATTTTAATTTTTTAATGAATTATTTTTGGTTTTGGCTTGGTTTAGAAAATATAAGCAATTTAATAAGTACAAATATCACATTTTTCACTTTTTTGCGATTTTTATCTCTTTCAATGTATAGTTCCAACATTTCCATTTCTCTTTCTCTCATCATATATATATATATATATATATATATATATATATATATATATATATATATATATATATATATATATATATATATATATATATATATATATATATATATATATATATATATGTAAGGGGCTGGCTGCTGCCGAGTATATTTTTCTCGTTTCAGATTGCATGGAGTATTCTCTGAGGAATATAGTCTTACCTGCTTGTTGCTTTGCTGTTATGCTGTTTGATTTTGACTGTGCTTGGGATCCACAATATTAATGTGCATGTGCCATGTCCTAGACTGGAGAGCGTGAAGGGAGATTGATGTTAACATGTTTATTTGTTTAGATACGTTAATGTTATTCTTCTATGTTAAATTTATTTTTATTATTATTATTATTTATTGAGTGCACTTGTGCTAATGAAAAGTCTTATGAGCTATTGTTCCCATTTTGGGCAATAATTAAAAACAGGTTATTCTTATTTAAACAGGTTGTTATTTTCAAGAAGGCATATTACTCTTTCAAGAGTAGGTTATATTCTTTGTGTTTTTATTTTATTATTAATTCATTATATATTTTTAGATCATTTAAACTGAGGTGAGGCACTGGGGTAATTATTTATAATTCTCACAGGTGCCGGTCTAGGGCCTTATTGCCTAGTGCTAATCTGGAGTTATAATCTCTATACCTATCAGGTAGAAAATATAGACAAGAGACCTTAATGGTTTATGAGATTATCATATATTTTTTTTTTTATAAAATTTTAATATTTAATATTCACTTTGGGAAAAGAAAATATGTCAGTAGTGTGATAAATTTCACAGTAAAACGCTTTCCACTCTCAAATCTTTGGTTGTTTTAAGCCATTACTCTTTTTTTTTTCTTTATTTTGTGTATATAAAGAGGCTATCTTGTGTACTGTGAACTATAGATAATTTTATGTGAACATTGTAAGTGTAAGATCAATATATATATATATATATATATATATATATATATATATATATATATATATATATATATATATATATATATATATATATATATATATATATATAATATCCCCATAATCTGAAACGAGAAAATATACTCGGCAGCAGCCAGCCCTACATATATATATATATATATATATTATATATATATATATATATATATATATATATAATATATAATATATATATATATATATATATATATATATATATATATATATATATATATATATATATATAGAGAGAGAAAGAGAAATGGAAATGTTGGAACTATACATTGAATGAGATAAAAATCGCAAAAAAGTGAAAAATGTGATATTTGTACTTATTAAATTGCTTATATTTTCTAAACCAAGCCAAAACCAAAAATAATTCATTAAAAAATTAAAATATACATATATAACAATAATTCAGCAAAGTTTGAAAAAAATCGAAGAGGAGGTTTTTTTTTCAAGGTCAAGGTCACAATAGGTCAAATTTTTTATTTGACCTCCGAGGTCAAAGTCATCTAAATAAATGTTGTACCGCTATTCAAGATCTTTTAAATGGTCTTTACACGATGCTTCTAAGTGCCATAGAAGCCGAGATATTGTATTTTGACCTCGGACTACTCTCTGAAAATTGACATTTTTGACCAAAGTTTCAAAGGTCATATCTTCTGAACCGTATGAGCTAGAGACCTGCAATAAACGCCATTCATATTTTCTCAACAAGATCTATTAGTGTGCCACTTTTTATACAAATCGAAAGGGGTCAGGGTTTTTGTCGTGTTGAAGTGACTTGGAATGACCCATATATATATATATATAATATATATATATATATATATATATATATATATATATATATATATATATATATATATATATATATATATATATATATATATATATATATATATATATATATGCTAAAATTATTTAATAGAGATTTTAATTTGAATGTTTAAGGCAAGAAGTAAATTACATACCTTAATAATTCTACCATCAGGTAATTGATAATTTTCAACTAAAACAGTTGTTTCAGTTGATAGTTTTTGCTCTTGTTCAATGTTGTAGCCCATGTAGCACAACTTTTCCTTCATTATTCGAACGGTTTCAAAATCTGCTGAATGGTTAAAAGCGTAACCTCGTAATAACAACAATTTGATCATATAAGAAGTTATATCTCTTCCGGCAATGTCTAAACGCCTGCATAAAAAAAAGGTATTTATTATTGTATAAATCAAAGAAGCGTTAACATTTTTAAGTTAATCCCGAATGTTTTTCTATATTAAAAAAAAAGATGGTTTATAATCATATTAAACTAAAATATGTTAAAACAAAACATTTGAAAAGGTAAGACAAAAAAATCACTGAAGGATGATTCTGTTCATTCCCTTTTGAATCTAAATCATTTTCTCCTGAAAATCTATGGCTCGTTCTCAGATGTTATTATGCTATTCAGACTGGAGACAATGCATATTGAAAATGGAAAAACACTTTTTTCTATAATTTCAGCTAATTTTCATTTAGTTCAAAACTGCTGAAGAAATATTATTAAATAGCAGAAGTATACTTTCACTAAATGAGTGTGCTGACCTATTTAGTTTTCCTAAAATAATAAATTTTGGAATATTGCCAGAAACCTCTAATAACTTCACTAAATTAGTTTTTCCTCCTATTTTTTTCCTTTTTGTGAAAGTAGAGTAGTCGTTGTACACCGGAAAGCTGTACATTAAATGGGTCAAGAAATCAGCACAAGAGATGAATACAAGAAAAAATAAAAAAGGTGGTCGGAGAAATTTCAAATCTTACAGAATAGTTTTACTTCTTGCAGGAATGCAAAAATGTCATTACTATTAGAGAAGTTGTCTCAAAAGGAGAAACTGAAGATGGCATCGAATGGTTTAACATGTAATACAGGAAAGAACTGGGAAGAGGAAGTAGTCAAAGCAGTCAGTTTAATAAGTAATGGTAAAAAAAGAGTGGTGTGTGGAAGTAACAAAATGGACATTCAGGGAGCAATCTTCAGATATATAGAAGCCATAACTAAACTCAAATGTCCAAGTACGTCTAATTTAGTCATGGGCAATTTTGGCATTCTTCTCCTCTCTGGCATTTCTATTTTTTAAATGCCTTCTTGTGAAATTACTTGCTTTTAATGATTGAACATAAAAAATCCTGACAAAAACTTTCTTCACCTGAAGACAATATAAATCAACTTTGTAACAACGAAAAAAAATTAAAAAAAAATTATTTCTTGGATAAATTGTATCACAATGTTGCTAAGGTTACATCAAAGGAAATGGGAATTGTGTTTAAGATGTAACTTTTTTGCTTCCTCAGTTACTTCTAACTGAGTACTATTCTAATTGTGGCAGGCTGCAGTTCCACTATCTTTTGGATAAGGGTGAAATAGTTTTAACTGTTTTGTACCTTCTTATTTCAATGCAAGGTTAGAGCTCTTATCTCTTATATAGCAAAAAGCTCTCTCAATTTCTTCACATATATTTTGAAGAGAGATTGGCCAACAGCTTGCTTGTCCGATTTAGTACATCCTCCTTTCCAGTCACTTCTGTTCTGTGAAATTCTTTTCCATTTTCCCCATTTTCTACTAAATTTAATCTTAATCACTATAAACTTGTTTCTGTGCTAAACTGTAAAATTTATTTTAGGTATAAACCTTGTGAGTTTCATATTTTAGCTTACACAACTCCCTTAATATATATATATATATATATATATATATATATATATATATATATATATATATATATATATATATATATATATATATATATATATATATATATATATATATATATATATATATATATATGGACCGACCGGGGTTCCAGCCCCGGCTAAAAATCAGGGAAAATTGGGGTTTGCCTGCCGGGGTTAAAATGGCAAATTAAACTTAAGGGGACAATCCAATTTCAAAAAATTTTTAAATTTTCAGCCAATTCTCCTGAAATTTTCAGTGTAAATAGTTTTTTTCCCCCAGCTGAAAAAAGTCCATTTCTAGTGTTTTTCTGAGTCAATAATAGATTTAAATTTTTTTTTTTTGTGTGTGGAAATTTGACCCTTTTTTAAATAAATGGTGGGGCCAAATCACTTTTCAGAATGACCTGAAATTTGGATTGTATATTTAGAATTCTATGGGCTACAAAAGCATTCTAACAGACTTTGTTCCTAGAGTTACAGAAAAATAAGCCCACAACTGACCAACTATCGAAATTTTTTATTTTTTTTTTTTAAATCAAATTTTGAATATATATTTATATATAATAAATTATATATATATATATATATATATATATATATATATATATATATATATATTATAATTAATATATTATATATAACTATATTTCTTATTTTTGGTGAGTGTATAGAGGAGGGATGGGGCTACAAATTCCTCTCTATACTTTATTCGATGAGATTCGTTGGTTTCGAGATATAGCCTTCAAAAAGGTCCATTTTTGACCAAATTTTAAAAATTCCCAAATAATCTCGCTTCAAACAAACAGCATTTAATAATGCACTAAATAAAAGTTGTAGCTCTGTCTCTCCTCTAAACAATATCCAAAAAATAAAAAAAATAATAAGTAGTTTTTTTTTTTTTTTTTTTTTTTTTTTTTTTTTTTTTTTTTTTTTTTTTTTTTTTTTTTTTTTCAAGTGCTTATAACTTTTTTCTAGACGTGATATTAAAAATCTGTTCACACTAATGCAAAAAATTTGGGCTATGATTATTCAGTTAAATTTTCAGCTCACGTGGACCAGTGGTTTGACCCTGCTATTAATTTTTTGTTCAACTTTGGGTCCAAATAACTTTCAAACCGTTACAGACTCAGGAAAACGCCCAAAATCAACTGAGAACTTCGGGAAAAAATGCATATACCCCGAAAATTTCAACTCAGTCAAAAAAAAAAAAAAAAAAAAAAAAAAAAAAAAAAAAAAAAAAAATCAAAATATAAGAAAATTTTTTTTTTTTTTTTTTTTTTTTTTTTTTTTTTTTTTTCATTTTTTTCTTTTGACCGCTCCTTTTCTGTTAGTGAATGTTCATCTTTGTGTTTTGATTTTAGATGGCCCCATAAAGATTTGGTTGAAAAATTTTTTTTACTTGGGGCACCCGGAGATCCTCTTCTAATTTCCTGACTGCAGATGTTACATTTAGTTATTTCGAGCCTATTCTGAAACATTGCAAAGTACTCCCATACTGCTGAAGCTGATCTTTTAGCCGTTGTGACTGAAAGTATAAGCAAAATAATAATTTTGAAATAATGTAGCTAAATGATACAAGTTTGATACATAGCAATAAAATAACAATGATAAGTATAAATACAGGTTATATTGATAATTTTATCTTACATTTTTCAATCTTTACCTTAGGGTCTTACCTAGGTAAACCTGTTGAATCCATATTGTTAATCAGAAAAAAAAAAAAATTTGTACTTTTTTAAACTTTTATTATACAAAAATCTGTAATTTTCTGATTTTTTTTTTGTGGAGAAAATGAATATAATCATCAATTTAAGTGAATGTTGGCTATTCTACTACTTCCTTATAATTAAATAAACCTCAATTAAATGTATGGTGCAAAGAATGGTAGATTGAATGATGTTGATCTTTCACACTGCCAATATATATATAGAAGTCACATATTCCTTCTTTCCTTATTAGAAGAGAGAGAGAGAGGAGGGAAAGAAAAGAAAAAAAAAAAAAATTTATAATATAAGTCTGTCGCCTTCAATAATATATAAATAAGGTAAAATTGATAATGGCTCTCACCACCAGATGGTATAGTCAGGTTTGAATTTATAGCCACATTTTTATTTATCATTATTTTTTATTTTTTTTGCCAGAAAAAGAATTATCACACCACCAGTCAAACACTGTCTAAAAAATGTAACTTGAATAAAGTCCGAGGAGATCACATACATTTTAATTATCAAATTTCAAGTAATGGTAAAATATTACAAATGAAAATGACAAAAATTAAAAGACAAAGTTGGGAAAGTAAAAATTTTACTTACATTTATTAGGCTATAAAATCAAAGCCGCTGACCAAGCATTTTTATGAAAGTGTTTTAAAGGATAAAATAAATAAACTAAAGAAAAAACTAGAAAGTGAAAGAGGCTCAATCCTATTGAGCATCCCATATTTACCTGATCTGAGGTAAAGTAAAACCTTCATAAACAGGACATATATGAGTGACACCATCTCCTGAATCAACCACAACTCCAGATTGAAGACCTTGTGCATAGAGAGTCAAAACTGCCTGGATAGCAACATAAGCACCAGCAAATTCATATTTTTCAAACATCATCTGTAATCAAAATATTTTTATATAATCAAGATCAAGAATTTGCAAATTTATTATATTTAAAATGTCTCTAAACAGTTCATTGATATTTAAAAAAAAAAAAAAAAAAAAAAAAAAAAAAAAAAAAAAAAAAAAAAAAAAAAAAAAAAAAAAAAAAAAAAACACATCTTAAAAAAATTATTTGAAGTGCCCAATAACATTAGAAGAAACCTAAAACGTTTCATTTTGTCTCAACAATGTTGCAGTGTTGAAAAAATTTTTTTTTTCTGATTTTCTCTCAAAGGAATTATTAATTATATCCAAGATATATATAATTATACCTAGTAAATAACAATAACAAAAACTATTTAAAAGATATCTATAAAAATTTGAAAACATTTTATATTGAAAACTTTCAATATGAATGAATGTATTTCCAATTGACATATTTTCTTTTGAAGTTAGGTCCCGCATCTGCTTCTCATCCTAATGTATTACTAACTGGGTATGCAACCTGAATTCATCTTTCATGTGAGAAGCAAATTCTTATTTATACATCATTAGGTGGCGAAGAATGAAGGAGTTTATATATATATATATATATATATATATATATATATATATATATATATATATATATATATATATATATATATATATATATATATATATATATATATATATATATATATATATATATATATATATATATATATATATATATATATATATATATATATATATATATATATATATATATATATATATATATATATATATATATATATATATATAACTCTGGTGGACAGAGGTCTGAACCCTACAAAATTCCATCAGAGTTGGAGAAATACTGGAAACCTGGTCAAATTCCACCAAAAGTTGGAGGGAAGTTAATAGCCAGTTAATGGCAAACGTGTCTCGATACATAGCGTTTTAAAGTGTGCAAATCAAAGAAGAATGGAAAATAGATAAAATGAGTGTATTCCAGATTTTTCCAGTTGAATACATGTAAAATTGAGCATACCTGTTAGGTCTGTTGTTAGAGAGTTGGACACAGAAATGTGGAGACCGTTTAGAAAAGCATTTGGCTTGAGCCCTTCTCTGCGAAGGTGGTATGCGACGAGAGAGTTCAGAAGAGCAGTGTTCATCCACTGTGAAAATTGTCCTATTGAATCGTTGGGACAAGTGGCAAAAATGTAACAGAAAAATTTTCAATAGCAAAAAAACATGTTATGCATAAAAAAGTTGCTTCACTGATTTATTTTCTAATAAGAAAATAACTGAAAAAATTTGTGACATTTTTGTCACTTGTCCCAACGATTCATTAGGACAATTTTTGCAGTGTTGTAATTGAAAGCATAGAGAGAATGACACAACAATTCGACTGGCAGAGACTAGAGTGAATTAGTGAGAGTGTGGGTTAAAATGAAAAACTTTAGACTCCACCTTTTCAAGAAAAGCTGCATGAGTGGACCATCCCAGATGTGACACATACTTCATACAGGAGGTGAACAACACCCTATAAAGAGCAAGCAACTCGGGTGGTGTGAAAAAATTATGAAGGTCCCTCAGAACTCCCAACTTCTTGGAAGCTTGTTTAGAAAGAGAAGTAATGTGTTCCTTCTAAGAAAGATCATGAAAAAAGAAACTGAGAAAATTAGGGATGGATCAATGTTTAAGCTGTGTGTTTTTGAAGATGTCATAGTTGTGTGGAAGGTTGTGTCAAGTAGAGAGAAGGAGGAACTGAATTTGAGACATTGAAAGCCACCTTATTTTCTCTGCCCTAGATTGAAATACAAGAAAAGTCAGAGGTCAGTTGCTTCAAGGCCACCACTCATGCATCAATTAACTCCCATTGGGAGTGGCGTCTTTCAAATTGGAAAGAGTAGTGAGTGGGGTCATTAGCATAGGAGTGGATACGTGATTAAGTAATTGAGAGAAGGTCTTTAATGAGAAAGAGAAAAAGAGTTCGAGTTGGGACAGATCCTTGAGGAACACCACTATTAATAAATCTAAAGGAAGGACTGTGGCAGTCTACAACAGCTGCTATTTAATGACTGGAAAGAAAATCAGAGAGGATAAATTCCGAAAGAGGGAAGTTTTAAAAATCAAAGATTTGAGTGACACTCTATCGGAGGCTTCTGATATGTCTAGCAAGACACCAAAAGATTTACTGAAATGCTGAAGAGACGAGGATCAAGAGTCAGAGAGAAGGAAAAAAAAATCACCAGCAGAACTTTTTTACAAAAGACATACTGGTGATCAGAGTTAAGATTAGCAGATTTGAGATCTTTCCAATTCTTAATAAGAAATTTTAAAAAGAATGGAGGTTTAAGAAATGGGACAGTAGCTGAAGGGTTATAGGTCCCCCTTTTTCAGCACATGCTGAATCTGAGCACGTTTCCAGAGAGAATGGAATGTTAAAGTTGAAAGACAAAGACAATATTTTGCCAAAGCAGGGTATAATCTAAAAAAACACATTTTGAGAACCACAGGAGAGATACCATTAGTACCATATGCCTTTTTAGTGTAAAGCTGAGAGAACAGAAATTGACTTCTTTAGAAGAAATTATAATTTTAGACATAAATGAGTTGGGGTGGGTGGGGGAAAGAGGGTTGAAGGAGGAGGTATAGCTCCGAAATTATCGTAAGTTGAATTAGTGGCAAGAATCTGAGCAAAAAGTTCAGTTTTTGAAGGTAAAATGGCAATTGTGCTGAATGAAAATACTAGTGGAGGGAAAGAGGAGCCAGAGAAATTATTGCATATTGTATTGAGAAATGAGTTTTTGGTGTTAAAAAGAACAAGAATGAAATATAAATTGCACAATTTTCTGAAGTTTGAAAACAATGGTAATTCCTGTAGGCAGCACGAGAATAAGCAGAGTTAAACCAAGGTTTGTAAAGTTTAGTAGAAAGGAAAGACTATAAAATGTAGTCTCCATGCCACAGTGAATCACTTCAGTAACAAGCTCTGCACAAGCATAGGGACCCTTCCCATGGAAGCAATAATCATTCCACAGGAAATCAAATAAGCATGACTGAATATATATATATATATATATATATATATATATATATATATATATATATATATATATATATATATATATATATATATATATATATATATATATATATATATATATATATATATATATATATATATATATATATATATATTACCTCAAGCATTCTTTCTCTATTTTTAATAGGATTCATAGGTGGCTCTGTAAGCATAATTTTACAGTTGTGGGGATCAATATTCAATTTCTCTGGGCCAAATGTGTAATCCCAAACATGACACATGTCTTCCCAGTTTTTCACAATTCCATTTTCCATTGGATAAGTTACTTCTAGCATTGACCGTAATTTACTGGCTTCATCACCTATCATTAAATCCTAAAATTAAATATATATATATATATATATATATATATATATATATATATATATATATATATATATATATATATATATATATATATATATATATATATATATATATATATATATATATATATATATATATATATATATATATATATATATCATAAAATAAGTATTGCATAAATTTAGATTAGAAAAAAAATATTTCAGTTTATATGTGTTTAATGAATGACGCAAGTTTTTATCATTTTCTATAACTTCATCCAGTAATTCACAAGCTTCCTAATATCAATCTTGAAGAAGTCTATTGGTTTTGAAGAAAAGAAAACAGAGAGGGTCAGAGGGTACTTTCTATCTCATCATGAATGTGTTCAAAATTAGTCCATGAAGATGGTTTTGTAAACTTCAGAATTGAATGACTGATAATCTAAGTGCGCAAATATAAGCTGGGGAAACAAAGAGCTTACAAGTTTGGTTTACAGCAAAGTTTCTTCAAACTTTTCTAACAATCCATGTTGTTAGTCATTTCAAAAGAACAGCACATCTTTGCAATTAATCAAAACAGCGTAAGTTCCTTTGAACTGTTTTTTAATAACAGTAACTGCTAAAAAGGATATTACTCTAATAGTTATACTGACTGGTAGGAAATCAAAGATACTTTCAACTTTGAGTTTGCATAATAAGTGTGCCTAATAAGTTTAATAGTAAAGCTATATATTTCAAAACTATTAATATATAAACAATCTCTACAGGATGATATATATATATATATATATATATATATATATATATATATATATATATATATATATATATATATATATATATATATATATATATATATATATATATATATAATATATATAATATATAATAATAAAAAAAAAAAAAAAAAAATAATATATAATATATATATATATATATATATATATATATATATATATATATATATATATATATATATATATATATATATATATATATATATATATATATATATATATATATATATATATATATATATATATATATATATATATACTTACAGGAAAATGGGCCCATTCCTGAATAGTTTGCATTAAAATAAAAAAGAAATTAATAGACACTGCATACTTTGGCTTAATTATTAGTATAACTTTAATTAAATGTTAGTTCAGTTAATATTGTTATTTAGAAATTGGCTTAGTTAACTTTTGTATTGGAAAGATATTCAACAAAAAAAAACTAATGACATTTACAAACTCTAGATTTTTAGAATGAAAAGCAATGTAAGGGCTGAGAAGTTAATGCATGTGAACATAGAGAGAAGGGGAAAAAAATTATTATTAATCCTTTTACTGCTAAAGCTGATTCTACTTTTTTTTTATAACCCTGGAGTTGCCTTGCTGACAAGATTCCAGTAATTTAAAAAAAATAATTTTATTTGAGGCCATTATCAACTAATGTTTGATGACACATTAGAGAGAGAAATTTTATAAATGCTTATTTGGTTTTTCTCTTTTTTTTTTTTTAGAATAAGAAGTCACGTCACTGCTGTATTTTTTGATGCAAAAAGTTAATATATATATATATATATATATATATATATATATATATATATATATATATATATATATATATATATATATATATATATATATATATATATATATATATATAGCTCAATGGTAGAGCCTTCTGTACATTGTCTAACAGGGATGCTGTTGTCAATAGTTTAGAATCATGGTGTGCAGAAAAATTTCCTGTTTTATATTACTCATTTCATTGCAGAAGTTTTTTGCCCATGTTGGTGTTGCTTGAATACCATGCAGCCCCAGTGGAGGTTCCAAGCACCCTCCTATGGATTCTGATACCGAGTTTCTACAGTGATTCAAAGCAGAAGAGTTTGAAAACCATTCTACTATGCCTTCATTTTTGTAGATGAGGAGTAGCTTGATGGTAAAGTCTTCTGTACACTGTTTAATGGCGCCTCTGTTGTCAATAATTTCGAAACCTGGTGTATGGAAAAATTTTCTCTTTTATATTGTATCACAGCAGTTGTTATGTCCATGTTGGTGTTGCTTGACCTTGGTTGCTCCTGTAACCCAGGAGCACCCCATTAGAATGCCATATAGCCCCAGTAGGGGTGCCAAGCACCCTCCTATGGATTCTAATATATATATATATATATATATATATATATATATATATATATATATATATATATATATATATATATATATATATATATATATATATATATATGCAGAATATTTACTCAAATTCTTTAGAAACTTGCTGTATAATTTTTAAATTCTATCCCAAAAATGTTGCAATGTTTCTGTCAAGTCAAAAGAATTGCAATTCATTAATCACCTTATTTCTGTATTTTGTTTTCTCCAAGTTTTCTTTTATAGAGGAAATGGTTATTTCAATTTGATATTGCTAACTATAATAGCACACACATCATACTTTGATTTCTCATAGAATGGTAACAACTTCAGTCTGAGGGGCTCATATAGAGTGTATGGAATACATAACTAATGATCATAATAAAAACGTGTATTCCTTATCAGGATTCAACGGAAATCACCTTGTAAGGTCAAACAAACGGGGGTGAGGAGTCTCTATATTTGTAAGAAACAATATCTGTGCATATCCTAAAATAATTTATTCATTGATAAATGATAATATAGAAGCCCTGGTGGTGCGCATCGAAAACAAGTCCTCAAAAATAACGGTTGTGGGTTTATATAGACCACCTAATGGCTCGAAAACTGAATTCATAAATTCCCTTGAATCTATAATTCAAACACACTTGCGGAACACAAAAATGATAATTGCCGGCGATTTCAATATTGATATATGCAATCATAACTCCTCCACAGGCAACAATAATACACTTTCCAATGCTATGATGTCAAACGGTCTTATCAATTATATAACAATACCTACTCGCCCTAATAACGTTGAGAACAGAAACCCCACTTTACTGGATCACGTATGGGGTAATTTAGACTGCGATATCAACTCCTTTGTGATTAAGACAGACATTTCTGACCATTATCCCTGTCTTTGTAAGATTTAATGTTAATAAAACGAGTACTCTTACTACCGTTAAATATAGAATAGATAACGAAAATTGTAGGAGAGTGTTTGTAGATAAAGTAAACAATATTGACTTTTCATTCATACAGAATGAACAAGATAGCATTGATTCGAAATTCAACATTTTTTAAAACTCCTTAACTACGTGTTATAATGATTCCTTTCCAATAAAAACAAAACAATTGGGTCCAAAAAGGATTCAAAATCCTTGGATAACACCTGGCTTAAAAAATTCGATTAATCAGAAGCATAAACTTTACCGCAATTACAAAGAAGGGATTATACCGTTTCAATTATACATGAACTTTGATAAACAATTAAAAATCGTCTTAAAAAAAGTGAAAAAGAAATACTACATAAACAAATTTAATGACATCCATAATGATCCTAAAAAAACGTGGGGCCTAATAAACAGCTTAATTAACAAAAATAAATCAGGAATCAATAATATAAAAAACTAAATATAAATGGAAAAATAATAAACAAACAAAAGGAAATTGCCGACGAACTCAATAATCACTTCATAAACATTGGTAAACAAAATGCGGCTAATAGGCCTTCCAACCAAACCGCTTTCGAAACCTATTTGAGACCTTGCGGTTCGCGCTTCTCATTTAAGGATATCTCGAACCAAGAAGTAAAAACGGTAATTGCTGGTCAAAAAAATAAAGCGTGTGACATTACAACCATTCCCATTAACATCTTAAAACTTGTCGCCGACATAATTTCTTTCCCTTTAAAAGACCTTTTTAACGCCTCTGTTCACACGGGTATTTTCCCACATGTGTTCAAGACCACAAGAGTTACACCAGATTCACAAAAAAGGTGATAAATCCATTCCTCTTAATTATAGACCGATTTCAATTACACATATTAGCAAAATATTTGAGAAATTAATATTAATGCAACTAACCGAATATTTCAGCTCAAATAATCTCCTTAATGACTATCAATTTGGTTTCCGTAAAGGAAGATCGACGTCCGATGCCCTCTTATGCCTGACTGAAAAAATATATGAAAACATCGAACGGAAAGATTCATCTTTACTTTTATTACTAGATCTATCAAAAGCCTTTGACTCTGTTGATCATGATATTCTTTTAAAGAAAATGAAAATGATGGGCATTGAAGGACCCCCACTTCAATGGTTTAGATCTTACCTAACTAGTAGACCACAATTTGTAAAATTGGGGGACATTCACTCTAATACATCATTAGTAACCACTGGCGTCCCCCAAGGGTCTATCTTGGGGCCATTACTGTTTACCTTATATACGAACGATTTATTCAACTCGCACGACTCTTACTCTATCTCTTTTGCTGACGATATTTCGATATTAATAACCGATAAAAATCATGACACTCTCTCACAAAAAGCTGTGATTGCTTTAAATAAAATAATGACTTGGATAAATTCTAATAAACTTTCATTAAATGTGCAAAAAACATCATATCTTATTATTAGTAATAAAAATATAAATGAAGACTTTAAAATTAACTTAAACCAAACCGAATTGCAACGAGTTTCAATTGCAAAAATACTGGGTGTGATATTCGATGACAAATTAACATTTAAAGAACATATAAATCAACTAGTAAATAAATTAGCGAAATATATGTATATTTTAGTCAAATTGGCCAAGTCCATCCCCTTATATATTTTAAAAAATATATACTACGCACACGTGCACTCACAGTTGTTGTATT
The DNA here is from genome assembly GCA_009176605.1 of Armadillidium nasatum. Taxonomy (NCBI): domain Eukaryota; kingdom Metazoa; phylum Arthropoda; class Malacostraca; order Isopoda; family Armadillidiidae; genus Armadillidium; species Armadillidium nasatum. The sequence continues at coordinate 20,517 of SEYY01000966.1, forward strand.
GCCTGCCAATCTACGGTATTGCTAGAAACTATGTTATCAACCCTGTTGTTATCATGCAAAAACGCTTTATTCGTTTACTAAGTGCTAGCCATCTCTATGAACATACCCAACCTTTATTTAAGAAACTTAAAATCTTACAGTTTCATCACTTATTAAACCTTACTCTACTAAAAGAACAACACAAAATAATGAATAATGAAACCTGCAATTTTTTAATAACTAACTTTCGTAATAATCAAATTCGAAGAGATGTTAATCTGCGAAATAACCTACATATTAATCCACCGTTTTACAGGCTAGAGAAGGCCAGACAAGCTGTTACATTCAAATCAGCAAAACTATTTAACGATCTACCAACAGAAATAAAAAATAAAAAATCTTTGAAAGCTTTTACACTCAATATTAAAAAGTATTATCTTAACCAGTACTAATTATTCCCTGTTCGCTTCTTATTATAGTTAGTACTAGTCTTATTGGCATTATTATGGTCTATATTATTATTACAATTATTATAATTATCGTTACTATTAGTAATGTTATTACTATGTTACTTCTTATTATTGTCATTGTTTTATTATTACTTTATTGCCATTATTTTTATTATTATTATTATTATTATTTACTATTTTTTTTGCCTATTATTATTATTATTACTTATTTTATTTATTACTAATACTATTATTATAGTTATCTTTGCTATTACTAATGTTATTACTATGTTACTTTTTATTATTGTCATTGTTTTATTATTACTTTATTGCCGCTATTATTATTATTATTATTATTATTTATTTTTGCCTATTATTATTATTTTTATTATTTTTATTTATTTATTTATTATTTATTTTTTTCTTTTCTCTCTCTCTATCTCTCTTCCCTTACATTTCGTGAGAAAGCGGTAACCCAGGAACAAACATCTGGAACCCATAAAGATCACACTGTGGTCATTACGTTATGCATTTCTTCTCCACTACAATAAATACTTTATACCCTTCACTTATGGCTATTATTACTATTACTTTTGTTGGCATTATTATTTTAATGATGATTTATTATTAATATTATTATTCTTATTATTATTATTTTTATTATTACTGTTTCGCTACTCATATAAAAGTTATTATTAATGGTTTCTACTGATATTATTGTATTGTCAATATTGTTAATATTTCTGTATTACTATAATGTCATAGTTACTCTAGGGCAACAACTTTGATTTTACTACTAATATTCATCTAATATTTTATTATTACTATCATTATAATTATTACAATTACTGGTATTGTAATTTTTATTGCTATGTTTAATATTGTATTTACATTAATTTTGATATTACTATTAATACACTCAAATGTAAATTAGCTTTGAAATCAGTATAAAAGCCTCATTTTCATTGCTAATACAAACATTATTATCATCATCGTTATTTTTATTATAGTTGATAGTAGTAGTACTTACCACAATTATTATATTATAATATATATATATATATATATATATATATATATATATATATATATATATATATATATATATATATATATATATATATATATATATATATATATATATATATATATAAGCAAATTATAAATAGTGGCTAATCTTCATCACTTATGCTGCAAGGTGCACTGTTTAAGTTTGAGTATTAATTTTCCTTTTTGATGTTTTTTTTTTTTTTCCAATTCTTAGCTGATTCCTTAACATAATCCAAACAAGACAAAATGTGGAAAACAATCTTTTAATCAGGGTAAGGGGGTGGGGGAAATTTTTTTTGAAAAAGCCCACTGGGCCTGGGTTTTTTCATTTTTATGTATCTAAAACCTGGGCCCAGTGGACTTTTTCAAAAAAATGTTTCATTAACAGCTTCAGTTGCAATTGCATATAATTTGTTTATGTTCAACTTACACCGTAATTTAAAGTATGATAAACAAAGAGCTATTCCTTGTCACAACACAGATCCACAAAAAAAATTAGGCCATGAATGGACTAAAGTTTCAAATGTTGAAAGCACTAGCAAAGTATAGTGCAAGTTTTGCAATAATGAAATAGTTAAGAAGAATTATTAATAATTATAATAATAATTATTATTATTATTAATGTATATATATGGAAGAAAAAAAAATGTTTCATTAACAGCTTCAATTGCAATTGCATATAATTTTTATTTTATTTTTATTAAATTTTTAAATTTTTTATTAATTTTTTTTATTATATTTATTTAATAACGATGATGATAATAATATTTGTATTAGCAATGATAATGAGGCTTTTATACTGATTTCAAAGCTAATTTACATTTGAGTGTATTAATAGTAAAAAAAAAAAAATTATGTTTACATGCACAGGAAGAGTTGGAAGAAAAGTGGATTTCTATTTTTATCAAAATTATTTAGCAGGTTTTACTGCATTCAGAAGAAAAGATATCTGAAACTCACATCCTGAACTTAAACAAGGAGAAAACAGCAAAGTGGTGGTGTTATGGAGAATCTGACATTAAAAGAGAGCAATTCAACATCAGAGTTTGGTAAATATTTGCTGTAACTTACCGAGCTCTCTACAGAGTTCTGCCTCAATTGGAAGGGTGTTTTCTATATTTTGTCTTGTTTGGACTAAGTTAAGGAATCAACTAAGAATTGAAAAAGTATAAAACAGTGAAAATTAATAGACAATTAAACTCAAATAATAAGTGAAGAAGAATGGTCACTGTTATTTTATATATATATATATATATATATAATATATATATATATATATATATATATATATATATATATATATATATATATATATATATATATATATATATATATATATATATATATATATATATATAAGCAAATTAATTTAGAAACATTCTTTAAATAGAGAGAAAAAATCCTATTATTTTACTTAAAAATCTCATTTATTTTAATTATTCTGAAAAGAACCAAAGTGGATAAAATAAGTATTCTTCAAGTGGGGTTTTTGTAAAAACCCCATGTGGGGTTTGAAAAAACCCAAGTGGAATATGAAGAAGTATTAAGGCATAAATGTACTGAAGTTTCAGTGTATAAAAGCACTACCAAAGTGAAAGTAAGGCAATTTCTAATTTTATCCTGATTATTCAGCAAGTTTTACTGCATTCAGGATAAAAGTTACAGATCTGTTTCCAAAAAATTATGTTTAACAATCAGATCCTGAAACTAGTAAAGTGGTAGTCTGTCATGGAGAATCAGACACTGCAAGTTCTACTTCAAATGAAGGGTGTTAAGGAATTGACTTATAATTGAAACTACTACAAAAAATGTGAAAATTAATAGGTAATTAAACTTAAACACAGCACCTTGCAGAATAAGTGATGAAAATTGGCCACCATTATTCCTAATTTATATATATATATATACCGTATATATATGTTTATATATATATATATATATATATATATATATATATATATATATATATATATATATATATATATATATATATATATATATATATATATATATATATATATATATATATATATATATATATATACCGTATATATATATATATATATATATATATATATATATATATATATCAGAGTTTTAGATTACTTCATATCCTGATGTTAGGATTTTTACAGGTTCAATATAAAGAGTTTCAGTTGACTCTCTATATTAAAAGGTTAGTTATTTAGTTATTTTGGAGGGAATATTCTTTTAGAGACTAGGGTTAGTCATTTATATAAATATAAAATATAAATGGAGATGTTACAACACTAGAATAAGCTTTTGAGAAAATTGTGATTTTCTCACCACTTAAAAAGAATAAATTCAACTTGTTTTCAGCCTCCAAGAATATGTAGTTTAATAGTTAACAGAGCTCTCTAAAATTTAACGGATATGAAACTATTACTTCAAGAATATTCCCGACTTCAAACCAATCACCCACCCTTAATTTTGACAAGACTAAACAACTAGTCAAGCAACTGGCAAATATCAGAGAATATTCTTTCAGTTTAACAAAGGATGATTTTGAATTCTTTGATACACTCAAAATATTGAAAGTTCTAAGCACAAAGTTTCAACTCAGAATTAAAGAGATCCAAACGCTATGATGTATTGCAAAAAAGATGAACTTGACACAAATAGATATTGAGGAAAAGTGAACTTGATCATACTAGATGTCGAGAAAAAATGATGGAATTCAAAACTGACAACCTTTGACTTTAACCACAAGTCTCCAAAAATATTTGCCTCTTTTTTTTTAACTACATGATTTTTTATTCTGGCAACTACCAATTACAATTTTAATAATATATATATATATATATATATATATATATATATATATATATATATATATATATATATATATATATATATATATATATATATATATATATATATATATATATATTATATTATTATATATATATATATATATATATATATATATATATATATATATATATATATATATATATATATATATATATATATATATATATATATATATATATATATATATATATATATATATATATATATAAATGAGTTTACAAATATTTAAATAAAGAGAAAAAGTTTTTATTTTATTCATATTTCATTTATATTTAATTATTGTGAAAAAAAACCAGAGTGGGGAAAATAGAGGGTTTTTTAAGTGGGCTTTTTTGAAAAAACCTGTGTGGGTTTTTTTAAAGTGCACCCAACCCTGCTATTAATTGCGGCAGAACTCTGTAGAAAGCTCAGCGAGTTACAGCAAAAATTTACAATACCCTAGAGGTGAATTGCTGGCTTTTGATGTCTGATTCTCCATTACAGATCACCACTTTGATGGTTTCTCCTTGTTTAAGTTCAGGATTTGATAGTTAAACATGATTAGCAGAAACATCTTTTTATCCTGAATGCAGGAAAACCTACTAAATAATCAGGATAAAAATAGAAATCCACTTTTCTGCCAACTCTTCCTGTGCATGTATTAATCTTCTGCTCTTAATATTCTTTGTAATATACTTTTCTTCTAATATTCCTTGAAAGAATCTAAGTTTTTTTCTAACTATATAAACTTTTAAGTGGTTAAATGTTGTCGCATATTCAGAATTTTTTTCGCACATCTCTGGCTGCTTACTTTAGGTGTATTGCTCAACCTTGTTTGATATATTACATATCTGAGGTGGTTTTAATCACAAAGGCCTTCTTGAAAAGTATGGTCAAAGGCTTTTCATTGTATTATTTATCCTGCTCACTGACTCTCTCTAATAACATTTTTAATTTTGAATTATTGAATCACTCTCCTTTTACTATTGCTATCATATCAGACATTGTTCTTCAGAACTTTCTAATTGTGACCTGCCTCACCTGAGTACAGCTTGTGCAACTCATCTATCTTATGATCTTAATCATTTATCTGTCCAAGTTTCTAATCCCACTTAACTGCTATGCTCATTCTTACACACACACTTCTGGTAAAGTCTGGAACACTTTTCCTTGTCCTATTTCTCAAACTCCTATGATAAACTTTCAAACACTCTGAATTTGTTCATGTCGCCTTTGACTAATTGTATATATAATTGGCCTTTCCCAAAGTTGGTGGAATTCATGTAGGCCTCTACCCTTTTCCATCAGAGGCAATCAAAACCTGTTCAACCAACTCTGGACAATTATTCTTCTAAAAAGTAATTTAGTCTTGATGTAAAAATGAAATACATCAATAATAATGATTATTTATATTAATTATATATTTAATTTTAAGGTTTAAATCCTATAATAATGTTTTAGAAATATTGTGAATAGTTTTGATGGATAAATGAAATGTTCAGAGCCTTATTGAATTATTGTTATATATTATTATTAATGAATATCATACATGAGTTACATTGAGGAGGAATTATTAAGTATAGAAGGTTTGCCCTTTGTAATTTAAAGTATTATGTACATTATAACAATAACAATGATAATTTAGGAGTAGACTATGAACAACATTTAACTCAGGTTAACTCCCAACGTTTTTCAAGAGTGATAAGGCAGTACCACATTCCACACTCCTTTGACAATTTTATGACTAAGCTACACAAGACACTTTCAGTATGCTTTCAAATATTTAATTATTTTTGTAAGTGACAGTGTAGAGAAAATACTTGGATCAATCTCTTTTGTAAATTCTAAGTAACTAACTAACTACAAAGCTCTCCTTCTAAAATAGAACTAATGTGAATTATATATATATATATATATATATATATATATATATATATATATATATATATATATATATATATATATATATATATATATATATATATATATATATATATATATATATATATATATATCTTGAATTTTAAAAAACATTTTTTTCTCCAAAAATTTAAATTATTTAAAAAAATTTAATTATAAAATTTTAAAATAAAAAAAAAAAATAAAAAATTTTTTAAATAAAATAAAAAAAAAAAAAAAAAAAAAAAAAAAAAAAAAAAAAAAAAAAAAAAAAAAAAATATTTAATATATATATATATATATATATATATATATATATATATATATATATATATATATATATATATATATATATATATATATATATATATATATATATATATATATATATATATATATATATATATATATATATATATATATATATATATATATATATATATATATATATATATATATATATATATATATATATATATATATATATATATATATATATATATTATATATATATATATATATATATATATATATATATATATATATATATATATATATATATATATATATATATATATATATATATATATATATATATATATATATATATATATATATATATATATATATATATATATATATATATATATATATATATATATATATATATATATATGGGTTTCCAAACATCAATCCAAATTAAAAGAACTATAAAGTAATGGTTCATATATACCTAATAAAATGTAATTTCACTTAAAGCAGTAAAAGTATTTAAATGAAAAAAATTAATGTGAAATTTTACATATGACTGGAGGACAAAGCTTAGAATTGTGCGAAAGTGTCTAACTACTAATACAAAGAGTTAAAATCTAAAGGAAAGAGTTCAAGATTAAACTCCTTATCTATCAGAGATCCTTAATAAAACACACAAATCTTTCAATACAAAAATCAAAGCATTCAATAAGGTTTTAATATATATATATATATATATATATATATATATATATATATATATATATATATATATATATATATATATATATATATATATATATATATATATATATATATAGCAATTTTGATATTATTCCTCTGAAAGTCAAAAGTCAAAAGTGAAGAGGAAATTGGAAATCTAAAAATCCAACTATATAAATCAGTAAAATAAAAAAGATGTATAAAACTTTTTTTTTTTTAATAAAAGTATCAAACAAATTAGTGAGTTAAATAAAGCAGAATTTCGAGATTATAGGATAAAAATAAATAATTCAGCAATAAACTTATCCCCATTCACTAGCTGACATTTAAATTTAGGCAATGCTGATAACTGATAATAAGCTTACACCAAGATAACCATCCTGAAAATAAATGAACTATTTATTTTATCATAAAAAAATACAACCACTTTTAAGTCAATACTTGCATAATAAAAGCAAATCACCCTAGCTTTGTGATAAAGCATCCAATAAGGAAAAGGAAAACTAAGGTAACAAATTTCAATAAATTTTATATCTGAAATAGTGTAACAATTTTATATATATATATATATATATATATATATATATATTATATATATATATATATATATATATATATATATATATATATATATATATATATATATATATTTATATCACCTCTGGTGGGCAAAGGCCAGAGGCCTACTACAATCCCACCAGAGTTAGGGGGAAAAACGGAAGAATGGTCAAATTAAAGGCCGACGTGACCTGATACACGACGTTTGAAGGTGTGTAAGTCATAGGAAGTTGGAAATATATAAGAAGGGAGTGTGTTCCAGACTTTACCGGTTGAGTACATGTAGGACAGAGCATAGTGGTTGAGTCTGGGGTCAGAGAGTTGGACAGAGAAAGGATAAAACCGTGTAGAAAGTAGGCAACAAGAGAGTTCAGAAGAGCAGTGTCCATTGTAATAGCGATAGTATAGAGAGAGTGACGCAACAATTCGACGGGCGGAAAGAGATTGAAGTGAGTAAGAGCAGGAGAGTTGATGAGACGAAATGCCCTAGACTCCACCTTCTCTAGGAGAGCTGTATGTGTGGACTCACCCCAGATAAGCGAAGCATACTCCATACAGGGGCAAACAACACCCCTATACAGAGCAAGCAACTGGGGTGGAGTGAAGAAATACTGAAGGCGCCTCAGAACACCTAACCTCTTAGAAGCTTGTTTAGAAAGAGAGGTAATGTGATCTTTCCAAGAAAGATCACAAGAAAAGGAAACACCGAGAATATTAAGAACAGATGAAGGTCTGAGTTGAGTGTTTTCAAAGAAGATATCATAGTTGTGTGGAAGATTGTGTTGAGTAGTGAGATGGAGGAATTGAGTTTTGGTGGCATTGAAAACAAACATGTTTTCTCTGCCCCAATTAGAAATACGAGATAGATCAGAGGTCAGCTGCTCCAAGGCAACCCTCCTTGCATCTAGTAACTGTTGTTGAGAGGGGCGTCTTTCAAATTGAAAAGAGTAATGAAGGGTGGAGTCATCAGCATAGGAGTGGATAGATGAAGTAACAGAGAGAAGGTCATTAATGAAAAGTAGAAAAAGTGTTGGGGATAGGACAGATCCTTGAGGAACACCACTATTAATAGATTTAAAGGAAGAACGGTGGCCGTCTACAACTGCTGCTATAGAACGACCGAAAAGGAAATCAGAGAGAAGGATAGATTCCGAAAGAGGGAAGTTTGGAAATCAAAGCTTTGTGCCAGACTCTATCGAAAGTTTTCGATATGTCTAGAGCAACAGCAAAAGATTCACCAAAATGCCGAAGAGCATATATATATATATATATATATATATATATATATATATATATATATATATATATATATATTATATATATATATATATATATATATATATATATATATATACCTCAAGATGTGGAAAACTAACCAAATTTTGAAAATTTCAACTTTTGGGAGTTGCAAAAAATCAAAATTACGTGATATAACTATTTATAATTTTTTTTGAGAAATATGAACCTTTCTGGATATTTTTATATAAAAAGTATATGGAAATATGCAAATTATTATTTTTTTTAAAATTGAAGGTGGATGGAAAAATGAAACAGGGGGAAAACTAACCAATTGAATGAGGAGAAAATTAACTACTGCACAACATTTAAAAATTGCTATTCAGGAGGACCAAGAGTCAGAGAGAAGGAAAAGAAAATTAGAACTTTTTTTTATGAAAGCCATATTGGCGATCAGAGATTAGAAGATGAGATCTTTTGAACTCTTAACAAGAAACTTGAGAAAGAACAGAGGTTGAAGAAATGGGATGGTATCTGAAGGGTTGGAGAGGTCCCCTATTTTTGGCACATGCTAAATGAGAGCATGTTTCCAGCGAGAAGTTGAAGGTTGAAGTAGAAAAACAAGAGATGAAATATTTTGCTAAAACAGGGTGGAAGATAAGCACAAATTTTAAGAAGCACATGAGGGATACCATCAGTACTGTATGCCTTCTTAGTGTAAAGCTAAGAGAGAGCAGAAATGAACTTCTTTTGAAGAAATTCCAATTTTAGATATGAGTTGGGGTGGGTTGAAGGAGGAAGTATAGCTCTGAAATCATGTAAAGTTGAATTAATGACAAAAGTCTGAGAAAAAAGTACAGTTTTTGAAGAAGGTAAAATGGCAATTGTTCTGAAAAAAAAAAAAAAATTAATAGTGGAGGGAAAGAGGAAGAGGCAAATTTTGAGTTGACATTTCATGCAAACTGCCTGAAAGAGAGGAAGAGGATCCTGAAAAATTATTGCATTTTGTATTGAAAAATGAGTTTTTGGTGCTACAAAGAACAAGAACAGATTTTGCACAATTTTTAAAGTTTGAAAACAACGGTAATTCCTGAAAGCAGCATCCCTGTGGCAAATAGCATGAGAATAAGCAGAGTCAAACCAAGGCTTGTAAGATTTAGTAGAAGGGAAAGATTAGAGAATGTAGTCTCCATGTCAGAGTGAATCATATCAGTAACACACTCTGTACAAGCATAGGGACTCTTTCCATGGAAGCAATAATCATTCTACAGGAAATCAAAGAACATCAACCGAATGTCTAATTAGCTTGAGCACCGAAGTGTCACAAAAGTTTCCTTGAAATACGTGGGAGACTTTCTTGCAGATGACTTGAAAAGATAGAAGAGGATACAGAGATAAGAAAGCGATTGGAAGAACCCAGAGGAGGATACAGTTTGACAGTATAGGGAGAAGGGTTAGAAATTAAAAAAAAAAAAAAGTCTAGAATGTGGGTTTATCTCCAAAATGATCAGAGATACTAGTAGGGAGCTGCACACCCTACTCAAGGTCATTTTGGATGGAGAATTGAAAGATACATCACTGGCTGTATCATGAAAACTAGGTCATTGCAGCAGTGAACATTGAAATCACCTTTGATAATTTTTGTGAAAGAAGAAGAGAGAATGTTCTCTATTCTGGAGTTTAGATGATCAAATAATTTTGGATAGTCAGTAAATTAGGATAAATAAATAGAACAAATGAATTTAAGTGTAGAATGGCAAAAGAAATTTAGCCTCATTGGAAAATTCAGAAGACTCCAGATTACAGACAAGAGAGTAAACAAAAATTGTAGGGCACATATGCATAACAACAGAAAATGGTTTACTATCAGAATGATAAAGCACCTGAGTTTCTGTCAAGAATAAGAAGTTAGGAGGTGTTCAACAAAATTGAAATCGCATTGAACACAATGAATGTTTCAAAACTTAATAAAGAAAATAGATCATGCACTAGGACAAGTCTGATGCAAAGTCTTAATGGTATCAATCCTATATTACTTATCAATAGTTTTATTTAGCAATGTGACTACAAAATAACTAGGTGTATTAATGTATTCCAGATAGCAGAAAACCTAAATTTTATGATCACTGAATATTTTCATCCTTAATGAATTCAGTAAAAAATTGGAATCAGTATTGGGTGGTTTAAAATTATTGGTATAGATATCGGTAAAAATTTTGGTATCACTCTATCCCTTATATATATATATATATATATATATATATATATATATATTATATATATATATATATATATATATATATATATATATATATATATATATATATATATATATACTGGTATATATATATATTACTTACCTTGATTCTATGTCTCCTATTTTATTGTTGCTCTAATAATTGGTCGTCCAACCATTGAAGGAAAATATGAGCAGGAAATTTTGATCCAGCATAACCAACTTTAACAAACTAAAATAATATATATATATATATATATATATATATATATATATATATATATATATATATATATATATATATATATATATATATATATTTAAAAAAAAATTAATAGTCAAGGGTAATTCTCACACTGAAGAAAAACAAATATCCATGAGTTTTTTACTATTTCATTTTAAATAAGTATGTAGGGTATGTAGGTATGATAGCTTATTTTTATTAGAATAATTTTTTTGATTTAATTAAACTATATATTTGCTAGGGTTGTTTCTCAAACAATATTAAATCTCACTATCATTGACTTTTTTTTTTTTCTTCAAAATTTGCTTTAAATTTTAAAATAACCAGAAATGCGAGAATCAGAAACAGAATTGAAAAAGTTGAAGAAAATTTTTGATTCCCATTCTGATTTCATGAAAATTGCTAATTCTTCTGATTCTTGATGATTCTGATTCATCATCTCATCACAATATATATATATATATATATATATATATATATATATATATATATATATATATATATATATATATATATATATATATATATATATATATATTATATATTAAAATTGTTTTTTAAAAATGAAAATGCCTAATTTATTTTATTTCATAATCTTAGTTTCAGTATATTAAGAAAAAATTGTCTTTTTTTTTTTTTTTGTGCTCCAAAAGAGTTTAAAAAGTTCTGAAGTTCCCTGGCACTGATCCAGCAACCTGGCAGTGCAAAGCCAAATAATATTCGGTAATTGTGGAGCAGGAAGTAGTGGATTTTTCATACGGGATCAGGTTGCTGAAACTGTCAACATAACTATGTGTTGCAAGTTCGACTGGAGCTATCTGTAGGAATTTGAAACTAAGAACATTGCCTATGAGTTTATAGTATGACAAAGTTGCGAGATCATTGGTGTTAAAAAAATTTTTAAAAAAATTTTGTGTACATATATTGTCTGACCATTCGATACATCAATATTTTTTATATCAATATTTTGAAATTTTGATTTTTATTGATAATTTGAAATATCCATCAATTCAAAATACAGTATATCTAAAATGAATAGTTATAATTTAAATTCCACAGTGACAAGTTGCACTTTTCTGTATTAAGATAAATGTTAAGAATATAAGTTAAATATATATATATATATATATATATATATATATATATATATATATATATATATATATATATATATATATATATATATATATATATATATATAGTGTAAAACGGCAGTAGGCCTATATTCCAAGGAAATGTTGATCCATCTATACATTAGGCCTGGATCACATGGCATTGTCAATCCATTTATTGGTTTGGTCTGTATCACATGGCAATATTGATCATTCAGGGTATGATAAGTTTAAATACGCTAGAAAACAATAATAATAGTAATAGTAATAATAATAACAACAATAGTAATAATATTAATAAGCATAAATGAAATCAAAGCTATATAACAATAATAGCACAAATGAAAAAATTTGCATTGATATATCAATGTTTTGATATCAATATTTTCATATATCAAATGGTCAGACAACTCTACATTAATATATATATATATATATATATATATATATATATATATATATATATATATATATATATATATATATATATATATATATATAGCGAACACTGGTTTTTTGGTAGGTTAGGTCTTTTTGTTAACCATCATGTATAGTTTTTACAATGATTTTTTGTAGTTAGGTCTATTTGCTGACTGTTTGGATGTTTTACACTAAGTCTAAGTTAGGTTAAGTCTAACCAGTTTGCTAGATCTAACGAACTAGTTCAACTTAACCTAACCTGGACTTATGGGTAAAATGAAGCCTAATGGCCATCAAATATACCTAACAACCATAAACTACTGTTTGTTAATGTCTTTTGGAAATTTTGGACTACAAAATAAATAAATAAAATTATAAAATAAACTGCAAGTAGACTACAAGAATAATAGGTTTGGTTTGATAACTTCAGATATCAAGACCCTTTATGAATAAAGAAGAAGAGGGAGTTGCAAAAGTTTGTTTGCATGATAATATTGTGACAAAGAGAGATTTGGAAATAAATCAAAACAAATAAAACTAATCTGATTTTAAGGTAGGCCTACCAATGTAAAATAAAGTAAAAATAAGTGAGGAAAAGTTCCTTATATAAATAATAACTGAAAATAATCAATAGATAACTATTTAACCGCTATATTGTGGAACCCAATTTTTGGTAAATTACTATAAAATTTTATGGTTTTTTAATCTTACTATAATTATGAATATTTGGGAGAAGTTTAGTATTAGCCCCCCCTAAATATTTAAAATGGTGGAGATGCTGGGCAACATTGCACCCTAGCTCAGAAATTATTAACAAAGCTGAATCGATAGATTTGAGTGAAGAAGAAAATACTGAACTTCTATGTGAACAAGAACATTATTTGGATAATTTAAATGAAGAAATAATAAAAAAAAAATTTGCTATTAGATCAGTTTAGTAGCCAAGTTGAAAAAGAGCTTGGACAAAGTTTTTTAGATGTATTAAAAAAATTCTTCTGCAATGAGAACAGAAGAAAAACAAAACTTCCTTCTGTAACTGCTCCTTATTTTGATGGAGATAGAACAAAGTTCCCTTCTTTTCTTGAGAAGTTTGAAAGTGTTATTGGAAATAATGAATACATTGCAGATGTTGATAAATTTACATACCTATTAACATATTTAAAAGGGCCTGAATATCAACTAGTTGAAGCTTTTCCTGTAATAGGAAGGTCATATGAAACAGCTATGCAACTATTAAAAACTAATTTTTATAATCCAAAAGAGATTAGTCATGATTTAGCTTTAAAACTCAAAAATTTTTTAAAAAATTTTAAAAGTAATAACTTTTCAGATATATATTCATTTTAATGTGAGATTGAATGCATTTTAGGTGTTAACAAATAATAATACTGAGGTAGATCATGGTTTATTGGTACTATTATTTTTGGTTTACTACCAATACCAATTAAAGACATTCCAAAGAGTAACAAATGAAATATATCCTTCTCTTGAAGAAATACAACAATAGTTACCCAAAGATTTAGGAGTTAAATCAATAAATAAAGATTTAAACACAGAAATTTCTGAACAAAAGGTAATACAAATTAAAATAAGACCAAATCAAAATCAAAATGAAACAAAAGAAAAAGTTCCAGCTTTACAAAATTTTAATATTAATACAGAAGTTGACAAAAAACTGTAAATTTTGTGGCAGTGATGAACATAATTGTTCCAAATGTTTGGTGTATCCAGAATTAGAATCGAGAATAAAAAGATGTTTTAATTTGAAATTATGTACAAAATGTACAGGTGGTTGTCACATTAAAAAGGACTGTAAGACTAAATTTAAGTGTGTATATTTGTGACAGTCTTCAATATATCTTATCACTTTGTAGTACTTTAAAAAAGGCTTCTGGTATGAAAAACAAATTTGAAAGTAAAACTACATTCAGTGGACATATCACAACAAATAATATTTAGACTTTAGCAAGGCTTTTGATAAGGTACCCCATGTTAGGCTGATGCAAAAGTTGTCGCAGTATGGTATAGATGGAATGGTACAAAATTGGATTAAAGAGTGGTTAAAGAACAGAAGGCAGTGTGTATTACTTAATGGTAATAAGTCATTATGGGAAACGGTGAAGAGTGGGGTACCACAAGGTTCTGTGCTGGGACCACTTTTGTTCCTTATATATATAAATGATTTAGACAAAGGTCTTAAATGCAAGGTTTCTAAGTTTGCAGATGATACCAAAGTGGTTACCTCAGTAAGGAATAATGATGGATGCATAAAGCTTCAAGGTGATCTAGATAGACTTCTTGGTTGGGCAGAGAGGTGGCAAATGAACTTTAATAGCAAAAAATGTAAAGTTCTTCATGTAGGTTACTCAAATAAAGGATTTAATTATGAAATGAATGGGGAGTGGCTTGAGACTGTGGACCAAGAAAAGGATTTAGGTGTGATAATTAGCAGTAATCTGAAGGTGGGTGATCAATGTTTGGAAGCAAGGAATAAAGCTAATAAGATGTTAGGTATAATTAATCGCAATGTAGTTTACAAGAGCAAAGAGGTTATAAGCAAACTATATAATAGCTATGTCAGGCCACATTAGAGTATTGTGCACAGGTTTGGGCTCCTCATTTAAGAAAAGACATAGATATGCTGGAGAGAGTACAACGTCGAGCAACAAGGATGATTTCTGGCTTTGAAAATAAGAGCTATGAAGAGAGGTTGAAGGAGTTAGGAATGTTCTCAGTTGAAAGGAGATTTCTCAGAGGTGATATGATACAAGTTTACAAAATATTTGCATCTGACAGTAATACAGAGATTGAAAAATACTTCATAGTGGACCATGGAAGAGTAACTAGAGGACATAAGAAAATTAAAAAGAAGCCATGCCATCTCGATCTAAGAAAATACTGTTTCAGTAATAGAGTTGTTAATTTTTGGAATGACTTGCCACAAGAGATTGTTGACTGTGATTCTCTTGTTAAATTTAAAAAGGGGCTAGATAGATATATGGATGGTTTGGGTATTATATAGAACAATCTGACTAAGCCAAATCGGCTAGTATATATGAATTTTTGGATCAACAGATCAACCTATGACTCAGGGTTGGTGATTTTTTTGATTTTTTTAAAAAAAAAATTTTTTTGATTTTTTTAAAAAAAAATAATTAACTTTTTTTTTATTTTTTTATTTTGTCATATTTTTTGATACATAATGATATAACAGATATATTAGTTCCTTCTTACTGTGTTAAAAAACTTTAAAGTAGTTTATATATTAGAAATATAACTTCCTTAATATTTGGTTCAAGATTTCATATAGGGTAATACAAGAATCTGATCTTCATTAATATAATTTATCCAATATAGAACTGTTAGAGTTTAGAATTCCTAATATATATTCAATCAAATCTTCAACAAAATTTTATTGAGCTTTAATCTAATGCAATTTGAGGTTATAGACAAAGGAGAAAACAGAAAAGACAATTCCATTTAATTTTCAACCATTTAAATTTTTTATACAACATTATAAGAAAACAATATTCCTCTATATAAATTATAAAAGAAAGAAAATTTAAGCACTTGTGATGCATAATCATTAATCCATAAATTAAATACATAACTTGCAAAATATATATATATATATATATATATATATATATATATATAATATAAATATATATATATATATATATATATATATATATATATATATATATATATATATATATATATATATATATTTGCAAGTTATGTATTTAATTTATGGATTAATGATTATGCATCACAAGTGCTTAAATTTTCTTTCTTTTATAATTTATATAGAGGAATATTGTTTTCTTATAATGTTGTATAAAAATTTAAATGGTTGAAAATTAAATGGAATTGTCTTTTCTGTTTTCTCTTTGTCTATAACCTCAAATTGCATTAGATTAAAGCTCAATAAAATTTTGTTGAAGATTTGATTGAATATATATTAGGAATTCTAAACTCTAACAGTTCTATATTGGATAAATTATATTAATGAAGATCAGATTCTTGTATTACCCTATATGAAATCTTGAACCAAATATTAAGGAAGTTATATTTCTAATATATAAACTACTTTAAAGTTTTTTAACACAGTAAGAAGGAACTAATATATCTGTTATATCATTATGTATCAAAAAATATGACAAAATAAAACATATAAAAAAAAAAAAAAAACAGTTTTATTATTTTTTAAAAAAATCAAAAAAATCAAAAGAATAAAAAAAATCATGATTTTTTCATAAAAAAATCAATTGATTTAATCAACTGATTAAATCAATTTGATTTAATCAATGCCAACCCTGCCTATGACTAAGCCTAACGGCAGTTTTTTGTAGTGGGTGATGGTTCATTGAGTATTGCATGTGTAATGGGGTTTAGTTTTACTTTTATCTATGCATGACTATGCATGAATGAACTGATAACTAGGATGGGATAAACCTAGTCTTTTGTGCATGTACTAGTATTGTTATTGTTTGGACTGGGACAGTCTCGATAGGCCCTTGTGGCTTCTAACTGTCTCTATTTTCCTATGTTCCTATGTTCCTAATATAGACAAAAATGCAGAATTTTGCAACCAATGATAACTCTTGATATAAAAAAAATAAAGGAGGATAAAATATCCCAGTGAGGTGTTTAAATGATCCTCGTTCTCAGCAGGCCTTTGTTACAGAACAATGTGTAAATAATTTAAATGTAGACATAAAAGTAACCGTAAGTTAAACATTTCATCATCTGTTAATAATAGAACTATAAAGTGCAAATTTGAAAATGATAAGACCATATAGTGATGGCAATACAGAATGCATAGAAGCAGTCATTGTTCCACATGTAAGTCAAGATAAGTTTATTATGTCAAATTTGAAAGAAACTTGTGAACAGTTGAAAATGCAATATACTTAAGTAGACAAACTTAAACAGTGACATAGTTGATAATATACAATTACTTACTGGAGCTGATAACTTACATATGATACAAAAGGGAATGATAATGATTGGAAAAGGAATTGCTACAAAAACATATTGGGGTGTAGCTTTATTAGGAGATATAAATATAAAGTACAACAAATAAACAAAGAAAGTGTTAAACAAATGAATAAGACAAATGAGACAGAGATAATGAAATATGACAGTTAATCTCAAACTCAGCTATACATTTCTGCAAATAACCTTTTAAAAAACATAAATCATACAGCAACACTAGATAATTTAAACGAAGGATGTTCAGCAATTATGGCTCTTAGAATCAGTTGGTGTAGCAGATGGGAACTACACAGATGAAAATCAATATATGAAAAGTAATTTTGAAAAAACTTTAGAGTTTGGATGGTTTCTATTTCTATTTTGTGGAACTTCCATGGAAGCCCAACAGTTCTAAATTAAATGATAATTTAAAAAGTGCAAAGGGTCACTTTTATAAATTAATGAAAATTCTCAAAATCAAAATAGGACACGAAATGTTAGGATAACGTCTTAAAAGACCACAAACAAAATGGATTCATAGAAGTAAAAATTGACCCAACTTGAAATCATTGCCACTATTTGACACACACAGGTGTATAGAGAGATGTAGCTACAACTATGGACTGACCGGGGAACAGGTCCTGGCCAGCCCCAGCCCCAGCTAATAATCAGAGAAAACTGGGGTTAAAATTGCAAATTATATTTTTTAATGGTGATTAATTAATTAAATCAAATATAAAAAAATTAAGATTTTTCTTCTTGTTCTTCCAATATTATCTTTTTCTTTTCTGTTTCTTTTGATCACTCCTCTTCTGCTAGTGAATGTTCATCTTTGTGTTTTGATTTTAGATGCCCCCATAAAGATTTGGATGAAAAATATTTACTTGGGGAACCAGGATGTCTTCTTCTAATTTCCTAGCTGCATTACATTTAGCTATTTCGAGCTTATCCTGAAATATTGTAAAATACTCCCATACTGATGAAGCAGATCTTTTAGCCATAGTGACTGAAAGTATAAACAAAATAATTTTGAAATAATGTAGCTAAATGATACAAATTTGATACACAGCAATAAAATAACTATGCATAAATACAGGTTATAATGATAATTTTATATCTTACACTTTTTCAAACTTTAACTTAGGGTCTTACCTAAGTAAACCTGTTGAATAACTATTGTGAATCAGAAAAAAAAAAAAAAAAAAAAATTTTTTTTGTAGTTTTTTCAATCTTTTATTATACAAAATATGTAATTTTCTGAATTATTTTTTTTGAGAAAATGCATATAATCATTTGACTATTCTACTCCTTCTTTATAATTAAATCTAATTTTTTTAAACCTAAAATTTCAAGTGCTTTTGAGTTCTTTACAAATTTTATGCAAACCTGGTCAGAGCCCCGGCTCTGGCAAAATTCCAGCCCAGGTCGGTCCCTAGCTACAACAAAATTAAGAGTGGTTTTTAATTGTAATCTTAAAGATAATAACATAGTATAATACTTTAATAGAAAAACCAAATCTTGTATCTAATTTGGTTAAAATACTTTTAAAGTTTAGGTTGAATGAATATACAATCCAAAGTGACATTAGCAAAGCATTTTTAATTAAGGATAAAACTAAAAAATGAATATGACAAAAACCAACTAAGATTTTTATGGTTTAAAGTCTCTTTTGATTTAAAAAAAAAAGGCTTTAAAACCTATAGATTCAATGTTTTAATCTTTGGAGCAAACTGCTCTCCTAATATTTTAGCTTTAACTTTTAAGCATCATTTGATGATGATAAAGTAGCAAAATTTTTACACGAATATTTTAATGTTGACAATGTAATTGGTACAACTAGTTCCTTGTCATTTTTAAATGACATATATGAAACTTCTCAAAACAATGAAAAGAGGAAATTTTGAACTAAGAGAATGGATAACAAATGACATAATATTAAATGAAAAAATAAGAAATGATAGTTAAAACTTACTGATCAAACTGACAGTGTCAAAACATTAGGAATGATGTGGTATTTGAGTAAAGAATCCACATCATATGATTCACTTTGTTTAAAAAGTTATAATATTGATTTAAAAGCTAATACAAAATGGAAGGTATTGTCAGAGGTATCAAAGATATTAGATGATCCAAATTGGTCAATAAAATCAATCTGACATACAAAACAAATACATATATATAACAGAATTAAAATCCATTTGTTGAACAATGGAGAGAAGAATATATCTCTATCCTGAGAGAAATACACACTTATTCTAATAAAAACAAATATGAAAATTATATAAAATTAGGTGATTTAGTTTTAATATATGACAAAACACAAAGATAAAATTGGCCTCTTGGAAGAGTCATAGAATTACTACCTAGTAATGATGGAGTCATAGGAGTAGTAAAACTTAAAACTGCATCAGGAGAAACTATAAAAGATATTATTCTACTATATCCTTTGGAGTGTGGACTAACAAGTTACCTTACAGAAGAGAATAAAACTTAAAGATTAACAGCTTAAAAGCAAGGCAATTATTACAAGAAAAAATTGCAACAGCATTACTGTAAAAATAATAACAACTCAAAGGAAGATGAGAACTTCAAATGCTACATCTTCCAGTAAGGAGGATGAGGACTTAAATGTAATATTGTCTGGTAAGGATATTTTATTCATTTATATAAAGGAACAAATAACCAAATTGTTAATTGGATTATACAAATTGTAATACAAATATTCAACAAAGTATAACTTGACTTATGTAGAGTAGAGTGCAATTTTTTATTCTGGCCTCCCCAGTATTTGGGAAATTTTGAATTACAAAACAAATATATAAAATTATAAAATAAACTGCATGTAGGCTATAAGAATAATCGGTTTGGTTTGATGATATCAGTTATCAAGACCCTTTATAAAAAAAGAAGAGGGGGTAATGCTTTAGTGAAGAGGGCACAAATTTTTTTTTCTATTCAGCCTAAATACAAAAACAAAATGATCTGATTTTTTTTTATGGTTAATCGGCGAATGACAAATGATTTTGTAAGAAAAAAATAAAAAAATAACAAAAATATTTTAATTAAAAAAAAAAATTTAAAACTAATAAAAATTAATTTCCTTCAATGTGACATTACAATATCTTTTAATACAGCAGAAACATGCACAATGACATAGTCCTATAAAGGTTGTCAGTGCTTTTATGTTAATGGGTTGCCTATAATTTTTTTTTTTTACTTCCCCATCAAAAAAAAAAAAAAAATTTTTTTTTTTTTTGGCAATATTAAATGACAATATATATATATATATATATATATATATATATATATATATATATATATATATATATATATATATATATATATATATATATATATATATAAGAGGTGGGCGCGCAAATTTTAAAATTTAAAACACAAACGCAAAAGCACAAATTTGAAAAACTTAGCCCGCAAATGCAAAAGCGCACATTTTTTCAAAAATTTAGTTCGCAAATGCAAAAGCTCACATGTCTGCAAATAAAAAAAATTTTTAAAGCGCAAAAAAAAAAAAAAAAAAAAAAAAAAAAAAAAAAAAAAAAAAAAAAAAAAAAAAAAAAAAAAAAAAAAATTTTTTTTTTTTTTTTTTTTTTTTTTTTTTTTTTTATTTTTAAATTTTATTTGAAAGATGCAAATATATAACAAAAAATGAGAAAGAATTTATTATTATTTATTCAGCCATCTATGATCTCTTCCTCCTCGTAGCTCTCCTCTTGCATTCTGAAAAGGGTCATATTCCTTTTCATGAAAATAAATATTTTCAAAATTTCTGAATGCCATGGCTGCCCTCTTTGGTCTTAGAATGTCAGAGCCTTGACTAAACAACCTTTCCACGGCCGCTGAGCTGGGTAATGGGGTATTATACTTCATAAACAAGTCCACCCAGACCTCTTGGTATTCACACGGAAAAAGGTTCCTAGTGAGAGGGGTATTGTGGTGAACATTTACTGCATCCCAGATATCCAAGGTTTGTCACAACTTTTCCAGAGGTGTCTACTGGATATATGGGGCCTTCAGTTTCTGAAATATTTAGAAATGGTATCAAGAACTCAAATTTTTTTAAGTTTCATTTGAACATTATGTCAGTGTATTATATATATATATATATATATATATATATATATATATATATATATATATATATATATATATATATAATATATATATATATATATATATATATATATATATATATATATATATATATATAATATATATATGGGTCATTCCAAGTCACTTCAACCAAAATTTGGCAATTTTTTCCGTGACCCCTTTCGATTTTTATGAAAAATGGCACACTAACAGATCTTGTTGAGAAAATATGAATGGCGTTTATTGCAGGTCTCTAGCTCATACGGTTCAGAAGATATGACCTTTGAAACTTTGGTCAAAAATGTCAATTTTCAGAGAGTAGTCCGAGGTCAAAATACAATATCTCGGCTTCTATGGCACTTAGAAGCATCGTGTAAAGACCATTTAAAAGATCTTGAATAGCGGTACAACATTTATTTAGATGATTTTGACCTCGGAGGTCAAATAAAAAATTTGACCTATTGGTGACCTTGACCTTGACCTTGAAAAAAAACCTCATCTTCGATTTTTTTCAAACTTTGCTGAATTATTGTTATATATGTATATTTTAATTTTTTTAATGAATTATTTTTGGTTTTGGCTTGGTTTAGAAAATATAAGCAATTTAATAAGTACAAATATCACATTTTTCACTTTTTTGCGATTTTTATCTCTTTCAATGTATAGTTCCAACATTTCCATTTCTCTTTCTCTCTCATATATATATATATATATATATATATATATATATATATATATATATATATATATATATATATATATATATATATATATATATATATATATATATATATATAAGGGGCTGGCTGCTGCCGAGTATATTTTTCTCGTATGGGGTCTCTGAGGAATATAGTCTTACCTGCTTGTTGCTTTGCTGTTATGCTGTTTGATTTTGACTGTGCTTGGGATCCACAATATTAATGTGCATGTGCCATGTCCTAGACTGGAGAGCGTGAAGGGAGATTGATGTTAACATGTTTATTTGTTTAGATACGTTAATGTTATTCTTCTATGTTAAATTTATTTTATTATTATTATTTATTGAGTGCACTTGTGCTAATGAAAAGTCTTATGAGCTATTGTTCCCATTTCGGGCAATAATTAAAAACAGGTTATTCTTATTCAAACAGGTTGTTATTCTCAAGAAGGCATATTACCCTTTCAAGAGTAGGTTATATTCTTTGTGTTTTTTATTATTATTATTATTAATTCATTATATATTTTAGATCATTTAAACTGAGGTGAGGCACTGGGGTAATTATTTATAATTCTCACAGGTGCCGGTCTAGGGCCTTATTGCCTAGTGCTAATCTGGAGTTATAATCTCTATACCTATCAGGTAGAAAATATAGATAAGAGACCTTAATGGTTTTTGAGATTATCATATATTTTTTTTTTTTTATAAAATTTTAATATTTAATATTCACTTTGGGAAAAGAAAATATGTCAGTAGTATGATAAATTTCACAGTAAAACATTTTCCACTTTCAAATCTTTGGTTGTTTTAAACCATTACTCTTTTTTTCTCTTTATTTTGTGTATATAAAGAGGCTATCTTGTGTGTACTGTGAAATATAGATAATTTTAATGTGAATATTGTAAGTGTAAGATCAATATATATATATATATATATATATATATATATATATATATATATATATATATATTATATATATATATATATATATATATATATATATATATATATATATATATATATATAGTACAAGAGATACTTAAAGTTTGTTCTAAATTATAAAAATAGCTCACCTTAAATGGGTTCATTCCATATTCAGTCCCATCACCTTCAGTGCCTTGATGTGGAGGAGTAAAATTCAATGCAATATTACACTTTATATCCTCCAATACCCTCGTCTTGACAGTTGGATACTTCCGCTCATTTAACCTATGTACCACTCCGAGTTTGAAGTGAGGGTGCAGAGCTGTTGCCATAAGCAAATCACAATCATCAAAAATCCTGCTGAACCTAGGTTCAAATCCCTTTTCTTTCCCTTTGTTTGGCTTTGGCTGCTTTAGTAAGTAGTTGACTAAGTTTTTGGCATAGTTATATTTTTTCACCTCTCATTGCAATTCCACAAGTTTGTCCTTGAGGAGGAAGAGGTTAGGCAATAGAACCCCCGCGTACGCATTCTTCTCAACCTGCAACATATGCAGCCTAACAGCAATAGGCGTAATTATTTCGATGTACTCGGCAATTACCTCCTTGTCAGTTTTATTAAATATTGGAAGACAAGGCTTTTGTTCCATACGAATGCTGTTGATTTGTGCCATGCTACCACCAAGGTTCTTAAGCAAGTCTTACATAGAATCGTATAGGGAGTTCCAGCGAGTAACACTTGGTGTTATAAACTTTGTTCTCAACTCCTTCTTGATTCTCGCAGCAGTTGTAGTTTTCCTGTTTTGAGCATTCCACAATGCCTGTGCTTTGGCAAGTGTCTTATTAAATGGATCCTTGGCTTAAAATGAAACACTTACTTGTAAAGCAACTCAAGAGCTCTTTTCTGTTTGAATATATTAGACATAGACTGGAGAATGGTGGTCTGACGCTTTTTGCTAGATGTCTCATTGTCTGTTGAGCAGCTGCGACCCCACTTTGACCCTCCTTCAATTGCAGCACAAAGTTCCTTGTGCAATTAACGATGTTTCTAAATAAAGTTACAAAACTAAATTCACTAGTCATGTAAATAAAATATGTGAAATATTTAATGGTTGAATTTTAAAATTAAAAAGAAATTAAATTCAAATAAAAAGTATCGGTGAAAGTTACTTCCAAACAAGTAGTGCGATTTCAAGCTATGTGTTGATTTAGAGTCAAAGCTCAAGGTTTTTTTTACATAGGGAGCATTCAATCTTTCCCTTGCACAAGACTCTATTGCCCTCAGTATACTCCTTCTTGGTCTTGACAGACCCATAGTACTTGATAAGATGGGGCCATGGGTGCTCCATGTCATCTTGGCTGCTTTTTTCATGGGAAGTACAAGCAGCATCACACTCAATTTCAGGAGTTGTACTTCGACAACTTTCACGTTTTGAAATTCTTTTTCCCGTTAAGTACTTATCCATATCTGTTTTATTCCAATTTAAACACAAAAATACTAAAAAGGTATAATCGCTAATCACAAGTAATCAGTAAACTTAGTATATTGGCTATAATAATAATAATAACTAATTATTATAATAATAATAATATATATATATATATATATATATATATATATATATATATATATATATATATATATATATATATAATATATATGAACCGACCGGGGCCCCGGCCCCGGCCAAAAATCAGGGAAAACTGGGGTTGCCGGCCGGGGTTAAAATGGCAAATTATACTTAAATATTTTATTTTTTTTTTAATTTTCAGCCGATTCTGCTGAAACTTTCAGTTATATAGATTTTTTACCGGTAAGAAAAGTCCATTTCTAGCGTTTTCCCGAGTCTATTACGGTTAAAATTTTATTTTATTTTATTTTTTATTTTTTTGTTGAAATTTTACCCTTTTTTAATTGAATGGCGGTGCCAAACCACTTTTTAGAATGAGCCGAAAATTGGATTATTTATTCAAAATTAAATGGGATACAAAAGTCTCTAATAGACTTTTGTTCCCAGAGTTATAGGAAAAATGTTATAAGCCAAAAACTGACCAACTATAGAAAAAAAAATATTTTTGAACTAAAAAAATCCACCTTTTCAGACAAAACTTTTTTTAAAAAAATACAACTATGAAATTTCCTATTTTTTGTGTTTATAGAGGAGGGGTGGGGCTACAAATTCCTCTATGTACTTTATTCGATGACATTCGTTGGTTTTGAGATATAGCCTTCAAAAAGGTCCATTTTTGGCCAAATTTCAAAAATTCC
>SEYY01000966.1:46565-61430 GCA_009176605.1 Armadillidium nasatum
GAGAGAGAGAGTATAAGTAAAAATTTTTATCACCACCACTCACTGGTCAGGGGGTAAGGGGGAGAACCCCCATAGACAAATGATTGTGTGCCATGCATTTATGATTTCATTGCTGTACTGCAAAAAGCATATTATAATACAAGTTACAAATGTATACACACAATCATTAGTCTATAAGGGGCTCTGCCCCCCATGCCCCCAACCTGTGAATGATGGTGATAAAATGTTTACTTTCATTCTTCTCTCTCTATTATATATATATATATATATATATATATATATATATATATATATATATATATATATATATATATATATATATATATATATATATATATATATATATATATATATATATATATATATATATATATATATATATATATATATATATATATATATATATATATATATATATATATATATATATATACTTTAACTATTACTTCCATTTTTTTAGCTTCAACATATTTTAAAATATAGCAACCTCGTCAAAATATTCAGAGGAGAGTTTCATAATTTCGGCAGATGATATTCTGACATAATTATTCTTATTATTTTAAATTTTTATTTTTATTTTTATTTTTTTTCCTTATAAAATAATTTGTCTGAAGTTATGACAAAGAGAGATCTGAAAATAAATCAAAATAAATATAACTAATCTGATTTTAAGGTAGGCCTACTAATATAAAATAAAAATTGAGGAAAATTTTTAAATATAAATAATTGAAAAAAATCAACAGATAACTATTTAACTACTATATTATGGAACCTAATTTTCAGTAAACTACTATAAAATTTTATAATTTTTTAATCTTACTATAATTATAAATATTTGGTAGGTTTACTATTAACCTCTAAATATTAAAAAATATCTAACCTAAAAAAAAAAAAAAATATATATATATATATATATATATATATATATATATATATATATATATATATATATATATATATATATATATATATATATATATATATATATATATACAAAATTTAAAAAATTTTATAATACCAATGATTTCACCACCTTGTCTTACTAAAATTTGTAGGCTATATTGTTAATTTGAAATCCCTACTTATAGTTCTAGTCAAACTCGCAAGGTATAGGGATATTATTAATTTCAGCAACCTGGTCTTATACAAAAAAATCCACTACTGTCAGCTCTACAATTTCCTGATATTATGCTATTAAATAGGAATGTATTATTAAATTATAGTAATTATTACTTTAATTTTTTTTTGCTTTTAGTTTGCAAAGTTGTTTTCCATAGCTCAATTAACCTAAAAAAATTATTTCAAACCAATTTATCTTTGTAGTTTTGATATACAAAGAAAAAAACAACCATAGGGAAAGACACATTTACCAGTAAAAGTATGCATAGAATGCAGTTCAACATATTTTAACTTTATATTTTCAATATAGTGAAAAATAGAGAACTAACATGCTAAATTGAATTATTACCAATCTATATATATATATATATATATATATATATGGTAATTGTAGCGTTCATGGGAGTGGATTTTTTCGTGCGAGACAAGGTTGCTGAAAAAACCTACATACCTACGGGTTGCTAGTTTGATTGAAACTACGTATTCACACATTGCGAGTTCAAATGAAACTACGCGCACAATATGCGCACGAGTTGCCAACAACCAATTTCTAAGGAGGATAATAATAATAATAATTATTATTGTAATAATAATTATTATAATAATAATAATAATTATAATAATAATTATCATAATAATTATTATAATAATAATAATGCACGAGTTGCCAACAACCTATTTCCAAGGAGGATAATAATAATTAATAATAATATTATAATTATTACTATATTATTATTATTATAAATAATAATTATTCTTATTATTATAATTATTATAATAATTATTATTATTATAATAATAATAAAAATAATAATAAAAAAAAAAAAAAAAATAAAAAAAAAAAATAATAAAAAATAATAATTATTAATAATAATATAATAATAATAAGAATAATTATTATTTATAATAATAATAATTATAATAATAATTATAATTATTATAATAATAATAATAATAATAATGATATATGTAGAGAGGAATGTAAGTGAAAATTTTATCACCACCACTCACGGGTCAGGGGGTATGGGGGTACGGGGGGCAGAGCCCGCTGTAGAAAAACGTTCGTGTTTCATGCATTTGCAACTTGTATTATAATAATATGCATTATTGCAGTACAGCAATGAAATTGTAAATGCATGGCACACAATCATTTGTATACGGGGGGCTCTGCCCCCCGTACCCCCTGACCCGTGAGTGGTGGCAATAAAAATTTCACTTATATTCCTCTCTCTCTCTCTCTATTTATATATATATATATATATATATATATATATATATATATATATATATATATTATATATATATATATAATATATAATTTCTAGATATATATATATAGTAAATCATTGTTTTATTCCCCTATAGCAAACTTTAAACAATGATGTTTAATGTATTCGATCTGCGAGAGAGTTAGCAGACCTTAATTATTTATCTGTCTATTTAGTTTGCGAGAGGAAAGGGGGGGCCGAGCCCGTGTCATTTGCCACTCGCTCAAGCGCGGTCGGGAGAAATCCTTGGAGGTTGCTCTTGTGAATTCATAAGCCTCCTCTTTGGATTTCTCTTTTGAACCGCCAGCAGCGTAGTGGTAAAACGCTATGCTTTTGTGCTATAGGGCCCGGGTTCGATTCCCCTATAGCAAACTTTAAACAATGATGTTTAATGTATTCGATCTGCGAGAGAGTTAGCAGACCTTAATTACTTATCTATATATATATATATAATATATATATATATATATATATATATATATATATATATATATATATATATATATATATATATATATATATATATATATATATATATATATATATATATATATATATAATATATATATATATTTAATATGTTACCAAAATTTTTTGTTTTGATGGGGAAGTAAAAAAATTATAGGCACCCCACTAACATGAAAGTGCTGACAACCTTTATTACTACGTCATTCTGCCGTATTCATAGACTTTAAAAGAGCTCGTGACGTCACATTGAAGAAAACTAATTTTTATCAGTTTTAAACTTGTTTTTTATTTTTTTATATTATAAAAATTTGGCGTTCGTCGAAAAAAAAAAAAATTAATTTTATATATATATATATATATATATATATATATATATATATATATATATATATATATATATATATATATATTATTATATTTTTTTAAATTTTTGTAATGACAATGATCCAGCAACCTTGTTGTATCAGAAATTCGTAGGCTATGTTGTTAGTTTCAAATTCCTACGCGTAGTTCTAGTCGAACTCCCAATGCGTAGGTATATTAGCAACCTTGTCTCGTACGAAAAAATCCACTCCCGTGAACGCTACTATTACCAATATATATATATATATATATATATATATATATATATATATATATATATATATATATATATATATATATATATATATATATATATATATATATATATTATATATAATATATATAGGTTAATTTCACATAGAACTATGCTTAACTTAGAATTTTAACTATAAATTATAAAATCATCTAATACTAGGTAAGCTTACATACCCCAGTTCCATTGTCACATACAACTATTTTCCGCTGTTTATTGTCCATCTTATAAATTCTAAATTAACGAAACTGTGCAAAAATCACAAAATAATTAATATACTACACCACATATGTAACTATTTCTTAACACATTTAGAAGGAAACTTTTTAAGACAAGTTCGCCGCAAATCAAAATAAAATGACAAACGCTTCTTAGGCCTTAGCACCAGTTCCGGAAATACAAACTTGCTTCAACTTACCCCCTACGAACATATAACACTATTAGCACATGGTTACTTTTCTAAGCCAACCATTCAATTTTACTGACTAATCAAAACAATTAAAGGCGTTTTCGTTGATGAAATTTGTGTTTAAAAAAGATAGGAATTCTTGAATTCGTAATCGTTTTAGTCAAATCTAGCAAAAATGAAGCTATAAAAAAGTCAGAATTTTCTAAATTCTGTAAGGATGTTATTTTCCATCCTAACGGAATATGGTATGTTCTAGAAGTGGATCTTATGTCAATTTTCACTATTCGCAAATGCGAATGTATATGGGTGCATTTTATTTTAAAATTAGCGAATGCGAATGCCAATGCGGATATTATTCTTTATGATATCAACCCCTTTTTTTTATATTGAACAGAAATAGTTTATCAAATGTTTTGTAAGAGTTTAGTCATTAAAAAGTTAATAATTAAATAAAATATGTTAAATTTTTAATGTTTTAATGATATCTCTGTAATAATTTCTTTGGCGCAATGGATACTATGTTACTACCTCTTGTAACAGCCGCACAAATGAAATATATTCCACCCGAGAAAAGGGAGGATCAATCATAACTAACTGTTCTGAAATTCTCCGATCCACACTTTTTACTCTTGCATCGTTTGCATCCCATAACTTTCTCTTTCCTACAAACATTTCCAGAGTAATCTGTTTTAGTTTTGAAACTTCTAATGAAGATCGTTTCCTTTTTTACTCTCATTTCTTTCCTCCTCAACTTTTTCCAGAGCCTTGAATTCATCTGGATGTTTATAAAAAACAAAGAAAGTTAAAAATTATTTTTTTTCTCCTTTTTTTACATTAAAAATCTATATTTATATAAATACTTTTTATATTTTGTTTTTTTATTGGCCATTGTAATTACACTGTATAATATTTTTTTTTTAAATAAAATTTTATTTATAAATCTAATTTAAAATCAAATATAATTATATTTAAAAAAAATAAATAAATAAATGTAGTTAAAATTTTTTTTCTCTACGTTGTCTCTTTTGCATTATTTCAAAAAATATTTGGACTATGTTTAGGAACATAAGAACATAGGAAAATAAAGACAGTTAGAAGCCACAAGGGCCTATCGAGACTGTCTCAGTCCAAACAAATAATAACAATATCAATACTAATACATGCACGAAAGACTGGGTCTATCCCATCCCTAGTTATCAGTTCATTAATGCAAAGATAAAAGTAAAACTAAGCCCAATTATACATGCAATATTCAATGAACCATCACTAACTACAAAAAAAAAAACTGCCGTTAGGCTTATAGTCATAGGTTTATCTGTTGATCTAAAAATTCATATATACCCGTCAATTTGGCTTAGTCAAGTTATACTACATGATACCTAAACCATCATGAACATGAACAAACCGTGAACATCCTGGAACGCTCCCTTCATCTGTTTTCCCAACCTCCTATGACTTACACACCTTCAAACATCGTGTATCAGGTCACATCGGCTTTTAATTTGACAAGGTTTCAGTCTTTCCTCCTAACTCTGGTGGAGATTGTGATAGGCCACCGGCCTTTGCCCACCAGAGGTGAGATAATTATTTATTATATATATATATATATATATATATATATATATATATATATATATATATATATATATATATATATATATATATATATATATATATATATATATATATATATATATATATAATTAGGGATGGATAGCATGTCATACTTTCTCATTTGCGGATGCGGATACTGATGTGAATGTTGAATTTTTTGTCAATTGCGGATGCGGATGCGGAGGTTGAATTTTCGAAAGTGCGGATGCGGTTGCGGATGTTGTATTTTCGAAGGTGCGGATGCGAATGCGGATGTGGATGCGGATAGCATCACAAATATATATATATATATATATATATATATATATATATATATATATATATATATATATATATATATATATATATATATATATATATATATATATTAAGGGTGGTTAAATTTTAAGGGCCGATGTTGATTTTGAATAAAACACAAATTACTTAGGAATTTATTGTCATTTCTTTTTATTATGATAATATGGTATGGTTCAATTATGTATGGAACAAAATATCGGCCAAATGGCCGCCGCGACCTCGGCGGCACACCTCCATCCGATGGTCCAAATTTTCGATGACGCTGAGGCATAATTGGGGTTCTATACCGTTAATGTGCCGAATTATCTCATCCTTTAGCTTTTGAATTGTTGCTGGCTTATCGACGTACACCTTTTCTTTCAAATAACCCCAAAGAAAGAAGTCCAACGGTGTCAAATCACATGATCTTGGCGGCCAATTGACATCGCCACCACGTGAGATAACACGGCCATTGAATTTGTCGCGCAAAATAGCCATTGTTTCGTTAGCTGTGTGGCAAGTGGCACCGTCCTGTTGAAACCACATATCGTCCACATCCATACCTTCCAATTCGTGCCATAAAAAGTTCGTTATCATCTCACGATAGCGAACACCATTCACAGTAACTGCCTGACCGGCCTCATTTTGGAAAAAATACGGCCCGATGATGCCGCCAGCCCATAAACCACACCAAACAGTCACTCTTTGTGGGTGCATTGGTTTTTCGACAATCACTCTTGGATTAGCATTCGCCCAAATGCGGCAATTCTGCTTATTGACGAATCCACTGAGGTGAAAATGTGCCTCATCACTGAAGATGATTTTCCTCGAAAATTGATCATCCACTGTTGCCATTTCTTGCCACCATTCTGACTATTGACGACGTTTTGTATGGTCAAGAGGCTTTAGTTCTTGAGTCAATTGCACCTTGTAAGCGTTTAAATGCAAGTCTTTATGCATAATGTTCATCAACGACGAGCGTGAGAGGTAAAATTGTTGGGCACGACGACGAGTTGAAGTGGATGGCTCCTCAGCCACACTATCGCGAACAGCAGCAATATTTTCTGCAGTACGAGCTGTACGAGCATGCACTGGTCTTTTCAAATCTCCTACAGACCCGGTTTGCTCAAATTTTTTCACGATTTTTCCGATTGTACGCACATTTGGACGATTAAATTGACCAAAAAAATCACGAAGTGCACGATATGCATTTTGATTTGAACGCCCATTTTCATAATAAGCCTGAATAACTTTAACACGTTGCTCCATTGTGTATCTTTCCATGGTTCAAATTGAGTAAGTCTGAAATTGAAAAAAGTCAAATGAAATGCAGTAAAAAACTTGACGTTTAGGTGTGGTTCACATTCAACATCGGCCCATACAATTTAACCACCCTATATATATATATATATATATATATATATATATATATATATATATATATATATATATATATATATATATATATATATATATATATATATATATATATATATATATATATATATATATATATATATATATATAATATATATAATATATATATATATATAATATATATATATATATATATATATATATATATATATATATATATATATATATATATATATATATATATATATATATATATATATATATATATATATATATATATATATATATATATATATATATATATATATATATATAATACGGAAGTAGAGCTCCCGAGGCGATGAGATTACCCCCATTGGGTACATGGGGTGTTAAGGGTACATCCCATCTCACTCCAGTGCCCAATGGTACTTACAAAAAAAAATTTCGAGCTCATTTCCACATTTTTCTACACGGAGTAGGCTCTCCTTCACTCACAAAAAAACACTATTACAGACATACACATCCTTTTAAAGAATAATAATAATTATTATGGCATCAACAACAGTAGTCCGAGGGGCGGCTTCCAAATATAGCCCTTCATCCATCCCTTCTCCTGTCACTACTTGGGGGTTGGTGGCCTCTAGCGATGGGGTTGGCGCCACCAGGAATCTGCAGCCGGCTTTTCCTAATGCATGGTCTTTTTTTCCATAAATTTTTGTAATATTGGCGGTCTTCAATCCAATTTCAACTTTGTTTAACATGACTTCTTTTCTTCTAGACCTCACTGAAACTCAGGTGCTTGAGCGTTCTGATAGCAAACCCTACTTTGTTTCTTCATACTATCTCTATCCTCAATTTACAGAGAAGGCGGTTCTTGTGCGTACGTGGGAAGCGATGTTGTTTGTTCTCGTGTCTCAAATTTGGAGATTTCCAAATTTCTCCCTGTGTGGCTTAACCACTCTTGGGATTCACGAATAAATTCATTTGTTCGGTTTATTTATCTCCTAATTGTACAAAATATCATAAATTCTTCGATTATCTAACTCCAAATTAGAGCACATTCTCTCTTCTTCTCCTTTCTCAGAAATCATCATTTTAGGTAATTTCAATGTTCACCACCGCCAATGGTTTTCTTCTAACTCTCATGATGCAGCTGGTGAACGTACCTTCCATTTCGCTATCCAAAATGACCTTGAGCAATTGGTGCAGATCCTTATTCGTATCTCATCGTCTTAGAGATGAACCCAGCACTCTAGACCTTTTTCTAACTTTTAATCCTTCTTCTTACACTGTCAAACTCTATCCACCTCTGGGTTTCTCCGGTCACCTTCTTATCTCTGTATCCTCTTCTACTATTTCAAGTCTTCCGCAAGAAAGACTCCCTACTAGTGCGAGGAAACGTTTGTGGAATTTTTTTGCCTCAAGCTTTTCGAACTTGCAGTAGTACTTCTTTGATTTTCATGAAATGATTACTGCTTCCGTGGGAGAAGTCCCTCGAAGTGTGTAGAGCGCATTACTGAGGTAATTTTCTCTGGTATGAAGGCGTACATTCCATATTTTTTCCTTTTTTCTAAACCTAATAAACCTTTATTTAACTCTGCTTGTTCTCGTGCTATTCCCCGCAGGAATTACCATTGTTTTCAAACTCCAGAAACTCACGAAATTTATATTTCATCCCGGAGTCATGCAGAATCTATCCTTCGTAACACTAAAAACTCTTTTCTCTGTAGAAAATGAAACAATCTTTCTGGTTCTTCTTTATCAAGCCCTTTCTGGCATTTTTCAAAAAATGTCAACTCTAACTTTGCTTCTTCCTCTTTCCCTCCCCTGGTTTCTTCAGACGGCACAACTGCCGTTTTACCTTCATCTGAACTCTTCGCCCAAACTTTTGTCGGCTTCTCATCCTTCAACTCCCTCCAACTCATTTATGCCTAAAATTGTAATTTATTCTAAAGATGTCATATATACTCTTTCTGAGCTTAGCACTAAGAAGGCGTAAGGTCTTGATGGTATCCCTGTAGTTCTCAAAACTTGTGCTTCCGAGCTTGCACCCTGCCTAGGTAACTATTTCGTCTTTGTCTTTCTACTTCAACTTTTCCTTTTTGCTTAAAACGTGGCCTCATTCAGCGTGTGCCGAAGATGGGGGAACCCTCTCGACCCTCCAACTATCATCCCATTTATTCAACATCCTTATTTCTAAAGTTTTCGAATCTATCCTTATGAGGAAGATTTGGAAACATCTCAATTCTTCAAATCTTATCTCTGATCGCCTTATGAATGGCATTCGTAAGAAATGTTCTACTGGTGGTCTTCTTTCCCTTCTCTCTGACTCTTAATCTTCTGTATTTCTGTGAATCTTTTGCTGTCGCACTGAACATATCAAAGGCATTCGATAGGGTCTGGCAAAGAGATTTGATTTCTAAGCTTCCATTTTTCGGAATCTATCCTCCTCTCTTTAGTCTTCTCTCTGATTTTTCTTCCGATCATTCTATAGCTGCTGTTGTAGACTGCCTCCGCTCATCCTATAAATCTATTAATAGTGGTGTTCCTCAAGGATCTATCCTCAACACTTTTCTACTTTTCAATAATGACCTTATCTCTATTACTTCATCACCTATCCACTCCCGTGCTGATGACTCCACCCTTCATTAATCCTTTCAGTTTGAAAGACACCCCTCCTAGCAACGGTCAATTACCGCTAGAATATTGGCCTTGGATTAACTGACCCTTAATCTTTCTCGTATTTCAAACTGGAATAGAGAAAACATGAACATTTTCAATGCCGCGAAAACTCAGTTCCTCCATCGCTCTACTCGACACAACCTTCCACACAACTAGAACATCTTCTTCGAAAACATACAACTCAAGCCTTTGTTTCTCCTTAATATTCTTGGTGTTTCTTTCCCTCATGATCTTTCTTGATAGAATCATATTACTTCTCTTACTAAACAGGTTTCTTAGAGGTTGGGTGTTATGAAGTTCCATCGTGATTTTTTACGCCACCACAGTTGCTTTCTCTTTATAGGGTTGTTGTTCGCCCCTATATAGAGTACGCCTCGCACATCTGGGGTGGTTCCACTCATTCAGCTCTCCTTGACAAGGTGAAATCTAGAGCTTTTCGTCTAATTAACTCTCCCTCTCTCACAAATTCTCATCAATCTCTTTTCGATTTTTTTTACACAGTTTCATCCATTCTCTGTCCAACTCTTTGACCCCAGACTTAACCACTAAGCACAACCTTACATGAACTCTACTGGTAAAATCTGGAACACGCTCACTTTATCTGTTTCCCCAACTTTCTTTGACTTGCACACTTTCAAGCGCCGTGTATCGGGACATGTCGGCGCTTAAGGATTAGGCTCCGATATTGCCCCAACTCTGTTATATATATATATATATATATATATATATATATATATATATATATATATATATATATATATATATATATATATATATATATATATATATATATATATATATATATATATATATATATATATATATATATATATATATATATATATATATATATATATATATATATATATATATATATATATATATATATATATATATATATATATATATATATATATATATATATATATATATATATATATATATATATATATATATATATATATATATATATATATATATATATATATATATATATATATATATATATATAGGTGGCCAAAGGTCTACCAATAACAACCATAGTTGGGAAATTCTTCGGACGGGTCAAATCGAAAACCAACATACCCCGATACACGGCATTTGAAAGTGTGAATGTTAATTAAAAGAAGTTGGGAAAATTGATAAAGGGAATGAGTTTCAGACTTTACAAGCCGAGTTCACGTAAGACTGAGCATAGAGATTAAGTCTAGAGTCAGAAAATTGGAAAGAAAAAGGATGAAACTGTATTGAAAGGAGTGAGGTTGACTCATCAACGGAAAAAGATTCCGAGAAAGCTCGTTAAAGCAAAATGGGTGATAAGACGAAAATCCCTACATTCCACCTTTTCAAGGAGAACTGTGTGAATAAAATACATGGACGAATAACTCCCTCTAAAGAACAAGCAACTGGAGCTAAGTGAAGAAATTTCAAAATCACCTCAGATCAACCAATCTCTTAGAAACTTGTTTAGGAAGAGAAATAATATGATCCTTCCAAAGAAAGATCCCGAGAAACAGATACTCAAAGAATATTTAGGACGGATAAAGATTTGTGTTGTGTTTACGAGGATGTCATAGTTGTGTGGAATATTATGTCGAGTTGAAAGATGGACAAACTGAGTTTTTGAGGTACTGAAAACAACTATGTTTTCTCTACTTCATAATGAAATTCAAGAAATATAAGGGATTAGTTTCTCCAGGGATACCATCCTAGCAATAATTAATTGCCGCTAAGTGGGATAGACTTGAAAATGAAAGGGTTAATGGAGGGTATAGTTATTGGTTTAGAAGTTGATTAGTAATGAAGTAATAAAGAGAAAAAGTCACAAATGAAAAACAGAAAAATATTTGGTGAAGAACAGATATCAGAGGAACACCATTATTAACAGACTTAAAGGATGAATGGTTTACGTCTACAACACTTGTTATAGAACAACCGGGAAGTAAATCAAACACACGGCCACAGAAGTTTAGAAATCAAAGCTTTGTGTCATGCTCACTGAAGTCTTTTTGATATGCCTAGACCCACAGCAAAAATTTTACAGAAAGGCCGTAAAGCAGAGTACCAAGAGTCACAGAAATGACATAGGTCACTAGTAGAGTATTCCTTACGAAATACGACACTCCTTCATTACACTATTCGAAATAAATGTACTTGATATTTCTTTATTTAAATTCAACATTAATGAAAGTAAAAAATATAAGTAAAAATTCAATGTTAAAATTTAAAAAAATGTAAGAAGAGAAAATGACAAGCATGAAGTTTGCAATTTTCACACAAAATTGATGTTGAGTGCATGGCGCTCCTCGTGCTGCGAGTTTGTGTACCAAAGTCATGTGACAGATAGAGAGGTTCAAAGAAGTTTGAAAGTAAGGAACAGTTAATTAGTTTTTTCACCATAAACTCAACCCTGTACTAAAGACAAGCAGAGCTAGAGCCACCCCTCTCCCCTCACACAACCGCCTCCCAAATGAGAGAACAGTACTCTATACATGATGGATGAGACTTTCATTTAATGGGAATAAATATAAGAAAGTAAATTAAAGTAAATTGAAGAACATGAAAAATGACAAGCATAGAGTTTGCAATATCTACACAAAATTGATGTGAGTACATGGCACTCCTCGAGATGCGAGAGCGACGCAATGGTGGTAGAATGGGAAAGGTCATTTACCTCGAGCACCTGCCAATATATAAGACCTATAGAAAAGAGATCGTCAAGTCAAGTGGCAAATACAGAGGATAAAGGGAATTTGAAAGTAGAGGACGGTTTATTAGTTTTTTCTCCTTAGACTCTACCTTGTCCAAACGACAGGCAGAACTAGAGCCACGCCTTCCTCCCACAACCCCCTTTCAAATCAGAAAGCAGTACTCAATACATGGTAGATAAGACCCTTATATAATGGGAGTGACTGTTTGGAAGAATTTTTTCTTCCGAATGCGGTTGGTGTTACTCTCCATATATATATATATATATATATATATATATATATATATATATATATATATATATATATATATATATATATATATATATATATATATATATATATATATATATATATATATATATATATATATATATATATATATATATATATATATATATATATATATATATATATATATATATATATATATATATATATATATATATATATATATATATATATATATATATATATATATATATATATATATATATATATATATATATATATATATATATATTGTGGCGGCTTCAACGGCGCCGTCAGGTTAAAAAAATCTCTAAAGAGTTTGGAGGTTTTTCTTAGAGCATAGTGTTGTTCTTTTTTTTCACCAGCCAGCGCAGCTCGCAGCGAACCACGTTGTATCTCTTTCTTGGCAACCATTTTGGGATGTAGACGTTCTTCTCCGCGCTCCTCGACCTTATCATAGGGCTCAGCAAATTTGTTTTCCTTGTGTTGTGAATAATACATTTTTTTTTTTTTGGTTAAAACGCAAGTGTCCTAACATAGCCGCCGGCTTCAAAATACGTTTCCGCTTGCCCTGTGAATGTCCAAGGTAGTTTATAGCGAAAAAGGAAGATTCCCACTTATATCTTTTTTGCAATCACGTTACCTTAGGCTGGGTCTTAGTTTGTCTCTTGGAATCCTTAATTGCCTGACTGGTCTGTAAACATCCTGGAGTGATTAGAGTTTATTGGTGTTAATAAATTCCGAAAACCGTCTCCTTTTTCAATCATCCTCGTTGCGGAGTTTGTTTGGGATTTGGGATTTTCCTGCAATCTTTACTCATTCAATCAATCAACAAAAAGGGGTCGCCCCGACCCCATTATAACTGGTGACCCTGGAGTTCCAGATAGACGACCAGGATTAGGAAGATAGAACACGTTCAAGACCCCGTCTAGCGGACGATACGCGTATTGTAAAAAAAAATTATTTTCCATATACATATACATTCCCATTATTTTGTATTATATTTTTTTCTTTTTGCCAACATATATATATATATATATATATATATATATATATATATATATATATATATATATATATATATATATATATATATATATATATATATATATATATATATATATATATATATATATATATATATATATATATATATATATATATATATATATATATATATATCTACGATTATTTTTTTTAATTAAATTATATTTATATATATATATATATATATATATATAAAATTATTTATTTATTAATTAAATATATTATTTATATATATATATATATATATATATATATATATATATATATATATATATATATATATATATATATATATATATATATATTATATATATATATATATATATATATATATATATATATATATATATATATATATATCACTATACTTTTTTTTCCATATATATATATATTTTTTTTTTATTTCTCCTCTGGTGGGCAAAGGCCAGAGGCCTACCAATGTTCCACCAGAGTTGGGAGGAAAGTCGGAAACATGGTCAAATTAAAGGCCGACATGACCTGATACACGGCGTTTAAAGGTGCCTAAGTCATAGGAAGTTGGGAAAATAGATGAAGGAAGAGTGTTCCAGACTTTACCAGTAGAATACATGTAAGATTGAGCATAGCGGTTAAGTCTGGGGTCAGAGAGTTGGACAGAGAAAGGATGAGACTGTATAGAAAGACGAGTCGCACGAACCCTTCTTAATGGAGGAGGTATGCGACGAGACAGTTCAGAAGAGCAGTGTCCATTGTAATAACGATAGTATAGAGAGAGTGACGCAACAATTCGACGGGCAGAAAGAGATTGGAGTGAATTAGTGAGAGCAGGAGAATTGATAAGGCGAAAAGCTCTAGACTCCACCTTTTCCAGGAGAGCTGTGTGTGTGGAACCACCCCAGATGTGTGACGCATACTCCATACAGGGGCGAACAACACCCCTATACAGAGCAAGCAACTGGGGTGGTGTGAAGAAATATTGAAGGCGCCTCAGAACACCCAACCTCTTAGAAGCTTGTTTAGAAAGAGAGGTAATGTGATCTTTCCAAGAAAGATCAGAGAAAAAGAAAC
>SEYY01000967.1:0-15390 GCA_009176605.1 Armadillidium nasatum
AGGAGTCC
Source organism: Armadillidium nasatum (assembly GCA_009176605.1). Classification (NCBI taxonomy): domain Eukaryota; kingdom Metazoa; phylum Arthropoda; class Malacostraca; order Isopoda; family Armadillidiidae; genus Armadillidium; species Armadillidium nasatum. The sequence continues at coordinate 9 of SEYY01000967.1, forward strand.
CCAATTTGTAACGGAGTTAACTTCCACAAATTGTTTAAGGGAGCATTCATCAGTATCCGATCGTTCACAACTCCGAAAATGGGTTGATGTTCCCCGATATCTCTTAAGAAATCCTTATTTCCGCCAACACCAACAGAATCAACAACAACTACTAAACCAACAGAATCAACATGTACAACAACAGAATCAATATCATCAACTAGAGAATGCGGAAATCAACGAAGAACAGGGGGAGATATTTGGGAAGAGTCATTGCCGGACACGGAGCTGAATCCAACGGTTTTACCGAAGGACGACAGCGATGAGGACGACGATGATTTTTCCTATCAATTAGCCGAAGAGGATCATCACTTGTCGGAGGAGTTGAGGAGACGGCAGATGAAAGCTCAGGAAGAGATTTTTAAATTGATCAACGCCGATTATTCGACTTTCTTGTCTGACTCATATAAAGTTTTACAAGAATCATTTGACTTAACGATGGAAATAAATGCAGATTATCGGGTAAACTCCGGATCAGACAGATCAGCCGAAATATCTAACGTAAACGACATTAATATCTCAAGATTTTCACAAACGGACCTAACGATACCTCCAAAAGAAGAGGAGGAAGAAGAGGATCTGTTCAACATAACAATTAACGAATCATTTGAAGGATTTTGTCCGTTAGATTATTCGGTAGAACAGGATTCATTCGAAGGATTTGTTCCTAAGGCTCTTTCCACCATAATGGAAGAACCTGACAATTATTATCAACTGGATTTCAGCGATGAGTTCGGTGGTAATTTGGCTGAATCGTTTGAAGGATTTGATCCGGAGGGGTTTTTCATTGAAGAGGAAGATTATATGGAAATACAACTACCTGTGGAATCATCGTCAAGGGATGAAGAGCAACAGATGAACATCACCGGTTTAACGAGGATGGATTCGCCTGAGGAAGAGCCTTCTCCACGACGATTACGATCTCAAGGAGACGCCCCACAACATAGTCACATCATGGATCACCCATTGGAATATCGTCAACGCAAAGAAAAAGATAAGTGCGAGTGAATGATAAATTAAAAGTGGTGATAAAAATAAAAGGGATGTGAAAATTGTGATAAGAGTGAAAATAAAAAGAAATCTATTAAATAAAGATGATATATAAAGTAGTGTATTTCTTATTAATAAAAAGTTAATAAAATAATTATTAGATCTATACTAACTTAATACTAAAATTACTACTGTAATTGTTTAAATTAATAAACTTTATATATTTTAGTTTGTTAAATATAATATTAGGTATATACTACCCTAATTATACTAAAACACTACTATAGATGTTATTTAGATTAAAAAAAAAAAAAATTTTCTACCTTTTTCTAAGTAATATAATATTAATAGTAGTAAAAATAATAACTAATAGAAAAATATTAATTAACTAAAAACAAAACTAATAAATGAAATATTATGCATATAATGAAATACTGCTTATATTATTGTAAAATTTTTATATGTTCTATAAGAATATAATGTTTTTCAGTTTGAGAGTAGACAAGATGCAGGGACTGTTGTTCTTAGGCACCTCAGAGGTAGGGGTGTTGGAAAGAATAAAGGAACAGCTAAAGCAGATAAATGAGACCAACATTTTTGTTTCGTGCAACTCAGGCGCGAACTTGTTACTCTTAGGGCAGCATCTCACCCATTTTCTTACATCCAATGTCATCACATGGAATTTGTAATTCGGAGACAAGGGTATAAATCTCTTAAGCGTTCGTAGATTCCATGGCCATGGACGAACAACCTTTAACTTCCTCCGAATCATCATAATCACATGACGGAGTGAAAAATGATAATAATAACTGTTCGTCTCTGGATTGTTCTTTACTTAGGTTTAGAGGGGTGAGATGTATTTTGGTTGTTAGGGAACTTTCAGTCATTCTTCAATAAAACACTCCAATCTTCTTCATGATCAACTTTTTCCTTGGCACGACATCATCTTCACACTACCACCTTGCCATCTATAAAGTTGGTCATTCTAAATAACCGAGACCAACTTTGGTAAGGGGGTGTGAGAATGTGCCATTCTAACGTTCTTATTCTTTTCTTCCCAATAGTTATTGGTGAAGAAAGAAACTGATGATCGACCACGAAAATAAGAAGAGGGATTATTATTGACAGATAATTATTTTGCATTTTTGTAGCTTGTTTTTCTAATTTTTATTTTCTTCACTAGGTAACTATCTTTATAACTTAATTAAATATTAATACAAAATTAACTCTATAACAGAATATTCTAATATAAAAATAACTATTTGAAAAAGGGAAATAAAATAAGGTAAAATTTTATGAATCATCAATGAAAAAGACCTTTTACAAGTATTGGAGCCAACCACCAGGTGGCCAATACGTGAGTCAACACAAAATTTTTTGTTTGTTTATGATAAAGTTTGTCAAAATATATTATAAATAAAATTTTTCTGATTTTTAGTTTCAACTTTGGAGTTTATTTTCAACTCTGGACTACTAAAATCATCAGTCAACTTCCTAGTCCTCCTTCTTTTATTGAATTGACGACGGTTGTTTTCTTAATTGACAGTCATTAAGAAACCAACATACCCGTCAGTTCTCTACAACCTAACACCCTTTTTCTGCATTGCTCTTCATCAACAGACCTTTCTTTATTGTTCTGCTCGAACTCTGATAGCAGCATTATTTCTTGTTCATATTCTTTAGCCATCTTTCAACTATTAAACAATTTTGGTTTTTTCTTGTTTTTTAATGACCTCCAACGTTTGTCGTTGAATTTATATTAAATCTGCCGAAAGCTGTTCCTTTTATTGATCCACACTGCCCTAGCAGAGGTCCTGAGGGCTTCTGTTCGTAAAAAAAATTCAGATTGCACCTTCAACTTCTTCAACTTCAAACTCCTTCAACGCCTCCGTCCATCAAGAGGACTGAGTAACCACATTGAACATCTTCAAGAAAATCATCAACTCACCTTTGGATTCAACACTAAACGTGAGTTTTACCACAACTATTATTATTTTTATTTTCTATTGTGGGAATATTACATATATTATATATATATATATATATATATATATATATATATATATATATATATATATATATATATATATATATATATATATATATTTTTTTTTTTTTTTTTTTTTTTATGGGAGTCGGCTAACTGCAATTTCGCAACTTTTTTTTTGAAAATTACCGCTATCGGAATTCCGCAATTTTTTCCAATGCTTACCGAGATCTTTGATTTATATTCAACATGGCTTTAAAAGCTTTTGTTTTGCGGAATACCCACCTGTGATATATATATATATATATATATATATATATATATATATATATATATATATATATATATATATATATATATATATATATATATATATATATATATATATATATATATATATATATATATATATATATATATATATATATATATATATATATATATATATATATATATATATATATATATATATATACACCCTGTTTTCCTCGTTCTTTTATGAAATGGCAAATTTTTAGGGAAAAATATGATGGATATAATTTTCTTAGTTTATAAAAACAAATTTAAAAATTTATTATATTTAAATTTGTTTGTATCAAAAAAAAAATTTTAAACTGGAATGAAAACAAAAAATTGAAAATATTTTAAACATCTTTCTAACAAACTACGATCGCTACAATACACCAAAATACACCTTTTTTAATATACAAATTTAATAAAAAATAGAATTATCCAAAGATTTTGATGACCAAGTATCTGGGAACAATACAATTTTTATCTGACTTTAGAACGAAAACAAAAGGTTCAGGAATCTTAAGAAATCTAGCTTCACACTAATAGAAAGGGAATTTTATAAAATTGCTTTAACTTATAATTAGGTAATCTTTGGTGATAGTCAGAGGTTTGAAACTGTCCAAAACCGATCAAATACGATAGTTCTGTGAAAAACTAATCCAAAATAACAACTGAAATCTGAAATTCCACTGTAAGAAAGTATATGGAATTGATTTCGCAGAAATGCTGGACATGGGAAAGCTTCTGTCCATTTTACATTATGGTCAAGGCAGGTTAGGAGGTAGCGGTAGATGGTAGAGGGGTTGCCAGAAGGAAAGACGATATAAACTGTCTCAAAAGTGTTGCAAAGATATTTCCGAGACGTTTGCTGAGGACTTTTTTTGTCAGTGCAATTTGGAAGGCTGGCACTGGTTTCACTTTTGAACTGTTGGCATATGCCTCTATTCAGATTGGACCAAAAACAATGTCAATTAATAAGTCAAAAGGGTGCCTTGACCTCAGTATGGGACATCCATTAAGGTTGTCAGAAAGCTGTATCTAGATGGTTATGGACACAAGGACAATTATTAATTTTGTAATAATTATATTTTGTAAATGTTATTATTACAATATTTTAAGAAATTATATTATTTTACCAATAAATAAAACATATAGCAAAAAGTAATCAGTTATAATAATAATTGGTTCTTTTAATTAGTAGAAGTTAATTATATATACTTACAAATATTTATCTACTACAGAACTCATTCTAATCATAACAGCCTTTTTTTTTTTTTTTTTTTTTTTATTATTATTATTATTATTAAATGTAGAGATGAGACTGAGTTTGGAAGACTTCATTTAAATAAAAATGAATTCATTTTCAGAAATTTTTTTCTCTGATTGTTCTGAAAAGTGTAGTTTTTAATAATAATACATTTACTTTAGTAATTTATATTAAATTTCTGAGTTAAATCATTTTTGAAAATAAAATTGAGTTTTTCTCATCACCTTTTCATAATTTTTAGGCTTAAAAAACAGTTACTTCAAACAAAAAGCAAACCCTTTATTTTTTAATTTGTTAAAACAATGTCTGTTTTTAAGAAGAAAAATTTCTTTTTTTATAATATTCTTGAATAAAGGGGTCAGTAATATTTTACTTCAACATCTTAGAATTTTTTAGTTTGTTTTTATATTTTTTTTTATTGAATATACTTTGATAAAACTATTATAACTCCTTACGATGTACTTAGAATTTTTTACTGTCAGAGATGAAGTTATGGAACTTTGAAGAAGGTGAGGTTGGCTTAAACCTCTAAAATTGAGGGTGATGATGTGTAACCCTCAATCGGTATTGGAACATCATATTTTCAGGAAGGTAGTTTTGTGTAGTGTTTGGATGAAGTTTTTTTCAAAATCTGTGAGGATCGGGTGCAGTCACCATCTGATTTGTTAGAGAATCCTGCACCTATTAAAATAATGAAAAAGATTAAAGTCAAAGAGCAATACTATTCCTCCACAAGACAGCTCTTGCAGTTGATACCATTTTCAGCAAAATTTTGTTCCTTACCACACATTACAAAATTAAATTATTATTCCAGGACAGTGTTACAATCCCATTGAAATACTCCCTGTTTAAGACTAAGTAAAACTGTGAGTTATGTACAAAGAAAAACCATCTAAAACAATAAAAACCATTTGTAATAAATGACAAAACCCAAAATGTTTTGCTCTATGATCAGTTTTGTGCAATTCTAAGCTTTCCACTCCCAAATGAATCAGAGATGTGATAGAGAACAAAAAGAGGACATTATTACTAATTTAACCATTCTCTTGCTCAGTAATTTTACTCTCTCATTGTTATAGTATGTATCTTACAGTAGTTATTTTTTCATTCTCTCATGTTCAAATTGGTTTGCACAGTATTGTATTTATTTATTTACTTTTTTACAGATACAAGTTTTGTAATTGTTCATGGTACAACTTATTGGACCGATCTCTTTGTTCGTCACTTTCTATTTCAAACTGATAGATCAACTGATGCTGATGACCTTTTATTTTTTATAAGGAAAAAACAAGTTAGAGGCTCAAGATACATTCCAAAATATCAGGTACACTTCTTCATCTTCTAATTCCCTTTCTTCTTTCTTCTCTCTAAATAAGTTCAGTTTACTACTTTCGTAATGTAAAAAATCTTGCTGCAAAAGTGTATAATTTAATATGTGCTTTGTGCTGAATTCTTTAAAACGTATTTGTATTTTGAATTTAATCTTTGTTAGTGCCCTATAATATGCAACACATAGTCCATCTTTTCACATGATTTTCAAGAAAGTTTTGCTTTGGTATGATAAAACATCTTTTGTATTTCTCTGTTGCACATTACCCATTAATTAATATCTTTGAAATCTATTCTACTAAGATACCTGTACTTGGGATGTAGTTAAACATAGTTGAAAAAAAATGTAATAAATGTAATAAATTTTCCATGAAAGTTTTAAAATTTTCAGCTGGGTTATCACTTAGCGTTTAACTTTGTGTTGTTTATTAAGCATTTAAAGACTTACTTTCATTTCAAAACTGGCTCTAAGTCAAATCAGATCTTTAATTAATATGCTGTGATATTTTACCTACGAAATGGTTTTTATTGTTTTTTTTTTCTTCTTTAAACTAATGGTACTAATGCTTTGTATGCGTTAAATATATAAAGTATTCTTCCCAGTATTATCTTTTTCCCATATATATATATATATATATATATATATATATATATATATATATATATATATATATATATATATATATATATATATATATATATATATATATATATAGAGAGGTGAATACACAAGAGGGATAAGGGAGAAATGGGAATAGGTTAGGGGGAGTGAGGTGGAAGGGGTGGAGGAGGAGGGGAGTAAACTGAAGGGAGCGTTGGTGGAGGTTGCGAGAAGAGTGTGTGGGGTGAAAAAAGAAAGGAGAGTGAGTGGTGGAATGAAGAGTTGGAGAAAATGGTTAAAAGGAAAAAGGAGGCTTTCTGCAAGTTTTTGAGTACGAAGGAGGGTAGAGATTGGGAAGAGTATAAGAAGAGGTGTAGGGAGGTGAAGAGAGCGAAAAGGAGAGTGGGAGAGGAGTGGTGTAGAAAGTTGGCAGAGAATTTTAAAGCAAAGAGTAAGATGTTTTGGAAGGAGGTAAATAAAGCGAGGAGAGGGAGAGAGGAGGTGGTAGAAGGAGTGAGGGGGGAAGATGGTGATGTGGTGCAAAGAGAGAGGGAGGTGGGAGAGAGATGGAAGAGACACTTTAGTGATTTGTTGACGGGGGTGGGAGGCGAGGGAGTAGTGGAGAATAATGAGGAGATGTTGTTAGAAGAAGATGGGAGTATTAGTAGAGAGGAAGTAAAAGTAGCTGTGGAAAAGGTGAAGATGGGAAAGTCGGCAGGAATGGATGGTATATATTGGGAGATGATAAGGGTGGGAGCGGGAGTGATAGTTGACTGGTTGGTAAGAATGTTTAATGTGTGTTGGGGAGAGGGAAAAGTGCCTCATTAGTGGCAAGATGCTTGTATAGTGTACCGATATATAAAGGGAAGGGGGATAAGATGGTGTGTAGGAATTATAGGGGGATAAGCTTGTTGAGTGTAGTAGGGAAAATTTATGGGAGAGTTTTAGTATCGAAAGTGAAAGAATTGACAAGAGACAGAGAGAGAGTGGGGGAGGAACAGGGAGGTTTTAGAAAAGGTAGGGGATGTGTGGATCAGGTGTTTACACTGAGAATGATTGGTGAGAAATTGCGTGAGAAAGATAGAGTGGGGTATGTATGCTTTATGGATTTGGAAAAGGCGTATGATAGAGTTTGTAGGAGGAAATTGTTTGAGGTTCTAAGAGAGAGGGGGAGTGAGAGGTAGATTATTGAATGGAATTAAATCATTTTATGAGAACTGTAGAGCGAGGGTGAGGGTGAGGAGGGAACTGACTGAATGGTTTAACGTGGGAGTTGGACTGAGGCAGGGGTGTGTTATGTCTCCGTGGTTGTTTAATGTGTTAATGGATGGTGTTGTTAGGGGGATGAAGAGGGAAGGGAAGGGTATTAGGTTGAGAAGTAGAGAGGGAGAATGGGAGGTAAATATATTGCTGTTTGCGGATGATGCGGTGTTAGTTGCGAAATCTGGGGAGAAGCTGAGAATGTTGGTGAAAGAGTTTGTGAGGGAATGTGCGTCTAAGGGATTAAGGGTAAACTCATCAAAGAGTAAAGTGATGAGGATTGGGGGCAGGGATGAGGCAATAAGAGGGGAGGAATGGGGGGGTGTCGAGGTGGAGGGAGAGAAATTTGAGGAGGTAGAAGAGTTTAAATATCTGGGAATGATAGTGGAGGGAAAAGGGGGAATGGATGGGGAAATAAAGAATAGAGTGATGGAAGGAATGAAAGTGATGAGGGGACTGAGGGAAGTATGGAAGGGGAGAATATCAAAAGAAATAAAGGTAAGAATGTTTGAGAGTATGTGTCTGCCATCTGCAGTGTATGGGTGTGAGACATGTGTGATGAATGCTCAGAATAGAAAAAGATTACAAGTTTTTGAGATGAAAGAATTGAGGGCTATATGTGGGTTAAGGAGGGTTGATAGAATCAGGAATGAAAGAATAAGAGAGATGTGTGGATGGAAGAGGGGAATAGTGGGCAGAGCGGAAGAGGGTGTATTAAGATGGTTTGGGCATATGTGTAAAATGGATGAGAATAGGATGGTGGGTAGAGTGATGAGATCCGAGGTAGAGGGAGGAAGGGGGAGGGGTAGGCCGAGGTGGATGTGGTGGATGGGGTGAGGGAGATATTGGGGGGGAGAGGTTTGAATGTGGACGAAGGTAGGAGAGTCGCGGAGGACAGAGTGAGATGGAGGGCAGTGGTGAGGGGGGAGGGGAGATAGAGAGTGGGTGTGAGCGGACTGTGACGGGCACCACCCCACGAGAGTGGGAAAGGTGAATGGTAAATGAATAATATATATATATATATATATATATATATATATATATATATATATATATATATATATATATATATATATATATATATATATATATATATATATATATATATATATATATAAACCCCTCCTCATATCACCCAATCTCCCCCCTATCCACTATCTCAAAGCTACTTGAAAAACTAATACTAAATTCTATCCTCCAATTCATCCCACAACAAAACTTCCAACACGGTTTCAAACCCAACCACTCCACCACCACTGCTCTCACCAACATCATCCAACCAATTATAAACGGACTAAACCATAAACCACACCACAAAATTATATTAATAGCAATAGATATAAACAAAGCCTTCGATTCTGTCCCAAGACACAATGTAATCCATAAAATCCTCCAATCCAACATCCCAACAAACATCAAGAAATGGTTAGCCAGCTTCCTCTCAGGAAGAACCGTCCAAATACAACAAAATGACCAAAAATCTCTGACCAAAAACATAAGAAACGGAGTACCCCAGGGAGCCATACTATCCCCTACACTATTTAACCTATACACAGCAGACCTCCCTCAACCCCAAACAACACACACCCACATTACCTCATATTTCGACGACGTAACTATTGCCACCACCCACCAAAATCTCGATACCGCAACAACAATCACACAAAACTACTTAACACAAATCCAAACATGGCTGACAAAAAACCGGATGACGGCATCCCCAAACAAATCCTCCATAACCCTCATAACATCAGACAAACACCTATCCAACACCCACCCACAAGTTCTCCTAAACAACACTCCCATACCCCTCAACAAAACTCCAAAGATTCTCGGCCTAACCTTTGACCCCACCTCACTCTCACCAAACACATCCAAAATACCACCTCAGCCGCAAACTGAAAACTCAACATCCTCAAAACAGTGGCCAACACAGACATAAAAAACAACATACAAACCTCTATTTCCATCTACAAACAATTTATACGCCCCACCATCAACTATGCCTCCTCTGTCTGGCACCCAATGCTCTCCAATCAAAACTTAATGACACTCCAAATAACACAAAATAGAGCCCTCCGCACAATTACCGGCTGCACACCCACAACCCCTCAACAACACCTACATAATGAAACCAAAATACTACCTATAAAAAACCACCTCAAAATGATAGCCACTCAATTTTGCGCAAAAACCCGCCTACCCACACACCCATGCCACAACACCCTCCTCCATCCTACCAATCACAGACTAAAACAACCGCCATCATCCACTGGTACCTTCTACAAACAAATCCTAAATCACATCCCCCCACCCCACCCCAATACCACAATAACCAAACATATTCACACTCAACTAACGAATTCCTACTTGATAAACAGACCACCAAACAGCATCCTTAACATCCCCCCCTCCCGAAATAAACCCCGACTTCAACAACCTCCCAAGACCCTCACAGATCTCATTAGCAAGATTGAGATGTGGGCACCACCCTAACTTACAACAATACAAGCACAAATACAATATAAATCAGACAACATTACCCACGTGTACCAAATGCGGAGAGGCCCCGGAGACCGCGAAACACTTTCTATTACACTGTCCTTCCATTTCTCGCCCCAGAATCTCCTGGGGCATCACTTCCTTGGAAGATCTCTGGACGAGGCCAACTGCGGCGAGCGGCTTCATTAGCGAAGTGTGGTCACCTCAGCGTGGGGTGGTCAGGGGGTGAGAAGGTAAAAAAGATATATATATATATATATATATATATATATATATATATATATATATATATATATATATATATATATATATATATATATATATATATATATATATATATATATATATATAGGAACCGACCGGGGCCCCGGCCCCGGCCCCGGCCCCGGCCAATCCCGGCCATTTTTACTGACCCCGGCCCAGGCCCCGGCCCCGGCTAAAAATCAGGGAAAACCGGGGTTGCCGGCCGGGGTTAAAATGGCAAATTATACAAAAATTAAATTTTTTTAAAAAAATTTTCAGCTGATTCTGCTGAAACTTTCAGTGTATATAGATTTTTTACCGGTAAGAAAAGTCCATTTCTAGCGTTTTTCCGAGTCTATTACGGTTAAAAGTTTTTTTTTTTTTTTTTTTTTTGTGGAAATTTTACCCTTTTTCAATAGAATGGCGGTGCCAAACCACTTTTTAGAATGAGCTAAAAGTTGGACTATTTATTCAAAATTATATGGGCTACAAAAGTCTCTAATAGACTTTTGTTCCCAGAGTTATAGAAAAAATGTTATAAGCCAAAAACTGACCAACTATAGAAAAAAAAATTTTTTGAACTAAAAAAATTCACCTTTTCAGACAAAATCTTTTTTAAAAAAATGCAACTATAACATTTCCTATTTTTGGTGTGTATAGAGGAGGGGTGGGGCTACAAATTCCTCTATGTACTTTATTCGATGAGATTCGTTGGTTTTGAGATATAGCCTTCAAAAAGGTCCATTTTTGGCCAAATTTCAAAAATTCCCAAAGTTTGAGAGGCTATATCTCGCTTCAAACAAAGGGCATTTAAAAATGCACTAAATAAAAATTGTTGCCCTGTTCCTCTTCTAAACAATATTCACAAATAAAAAAATAGTAGGTAGCATTTTTTTTTAAATAATTTTTTCCTCCAGAAGGGTACGATTTTTGCAAATTTTTTTTCAAGTGCTTTTAACTTTTTTCTAGACGTGATATCAAAAATCTATTCCCACCAATGCAAGAAATTTGGGCAAAGGTATTCAGTTAAATTTTCAGCTCGTGGACCAGTGGTTTGATCCAGTTATTCATTTTTTTCAACTTTGGGTCCAAATAAGTTTCAAACCGTTATAGACTCAAAAAAATGTTCGAAATCAACTCGGAACTTCGTGAAAAAATTCACATACTTTGAAAATTTCAGCTCAATCAGTCAAATAATAAAAAAAAATTTTTAAACAAAATATAAGAAAATTAAGATTATTTTCTTTTCTGATTCTTTTGACCGCTCCTTTTCTGCTAGTGAATGTTCATCTTTGTGTTTTGATTTTAGATACTCCAAAAAGATTTGGTTGAAATTTTTTTACTTGTAGCACCCGGAGGTTCTCTTCTAATTTTCTGACTGCAGATGTTACATTTAGCTATTTCGAGCCTATCCTGAAACATTGTAAAGTATTCAAATACTGCAGAAGCTGATCTTTTAGCCATATTGACTGAAAGTATAAACAAAATAATAATTTTTAAATAATGCAGCTAAATGATACAAGTTTGATACATAGCAATAAAATAACAATATGTTTAAATACAGGTTAAATTGATAATTTTATATCTTACATTTTTTCAAACTTTACCTTTGGGTCTTACCTAGGTAAACGTGTTAAATCACTATTATGAATTAGAATAATTTTTTTTTTAATTTTTGTACTTTTTTTAAACTTTAAATATACAAAACCGTAATTTTCTGATTTTTTTTTAGAGAAAATGCTTATAATCATTAATTTAAGTGAATGTTGCCTATTCTACTCCTTCCTTACAATTAAATAAACCTTATATCTAATTTTCTTAACCTAAAATTTCAGTGTTTTTGACCTCTTTACAAATTTTAGGAAACCCCGGCCATAACCCCGGCCCCGGCCCCGGCCAAATTTGGGTGACCCCGGCCCCGGCCCCGGCCAAATTCCAGCCCCGGTCGGTTCCTATATATATATATATATATATATATATATATATATATATATATATATATATATATATATATATATATATATATATATATATATATATATATATATGGAGGCCCCATACTGACTGATATTTTCATTATTTTCATTTTCATATTTAGAATCCTCTTACCTTTTTTCTTCATCTCCGATTTCTCTTCCTACATTCTACAAAATATATGTTGATGATATTTTCTGTCTTTTTGCATCCTTAGATCAAGCTCATAGTCTTCTAGCACACATTAATACCCTTCACCCTAACATCCACTATACTATCGAACTTGAATTAAATAAAACTCTTCTCTTTTCTTGATGTCTCAGTTACCAAGATACTTCACACCTAACACACTTCTGTCTTTCACAAACCTTCTTTTCCTTCATCTATCACCAATTTCTACAGTTACTCTCCTCTTATTATAAGATCAATAGCATTTCAACCTTCATGCATAGAGCTTATAACCTTTCTTCTAATTGCTTAACTAATTGCTTAGATAGTGTACGAGCGAGGTTACGTGTCATTATGGTAGTAGATGGATTCAAAAATGGAAAACTAAAATATATAATGTTTTTGGGTACTGATAATACAATGTTCGGTGGATGATACTTATCTTTGAGAAAGTTAAATATATATAGAGAAGCAAGGTTGGAAGGATAATTATGAGTGTCAAAAAGTTTTTGTAAGAGTAGAAATTCTTGGTGAAGGAGACGATAAGATGATGATATACCATAAGCCCAATGTAAGAGACTGGAAATAGTATTAGTTTTTCAAGTTAGAGGGAAAGAACTGTGAAAATTAGTGATAGAAGGAGAAAAGGCAGGTTTGCGATACACAGAGGTAAGAAAGTGACTAGGTGTAGAGGTGATAAGAATGTCTAGAAATGAAAGAGAAGACTGACATGAATGTTCAATAGTAAATTTAATATTGGGATGTATCGAATTGATGTAAGAAAGGAAAGAATTTGCGGAGTGAACATTAGGGAATTAACAGAAAATGTCATCCACGTATTTTAGTTTTCCATTTTTGAATCCATCTACTATCATAATGACACGTAACCTCGCTCGTTCACTATCTCCTCACTTTCCTCACCTAGACTTTAGATTTAGTTACAACACCCCATTCAAAATCTCCTCCTTTTTCCGGTATAAATCAGTGTCTATGTGGTTTATAAATATTCTTGTCCTCTATGCTCTAGAGGCTACATTGGATCTACTACTCGGCTCTTACATACTCGCATCTGCGAGCACCAGGGTATATCATCACGTACTTCTATTCCCTATCTTCACCTCCTTTTCTGCTATACGCAATCATTCTCTTTCCTGTCATTCCTCTATTCTTCAAAAACATTTTTCTGTTCTATCTTCACACTCTAATTCCAACTCACTCCGTATCCTTGAATCACTGTTTATTCATAAATTAAAACCAGACCTCAACAATAATCTTTCTACTATGCCCTTACTTGTCACCTCTCTCTAAATTTTGTTACTTACTCTGATCTTTTATTCCATATTACTTGCCAACACTCATTACACTTTGGAACGCTTCAATTGTTCAACTTCTTATATTGTTATAGTCCTGATTCCATCAGACATCATTCTGAGTGTGCAACTCATCTCAGTCCATAATCGTAGCCCTTGAATCTATACTTAGTATGTTAGCTTATATAATGTATTCTCTGTGTATGTGTATGTATGGATGTATGTTATGTATTTATGATCTATTTATATGCATATATTTGTGTTTGTATGTATATATGTATGTACATGTGTGTATGCATGTGAGTGAGTATGCATATTATTGTATTTGCTATAGATTTTTTTTCTTGTTTATTTTTTATTTATTTATTTATTCTTTTTTTTTCTTTTTCTTTTTAGTTATCTATATATTATTTATTGTCCGTATATATTATTTTTATAATTTATAACCATGTATTATTATTGTATATATTATTATTTTATTTTATAACCATATATTGCTTTTGTTTATGTGTTTGTACAGTCGTCAACAGAAGTTCGTTCCTATTAAGCTGGAAATAAATATTTATATAAAATGGAGATCATTTCAGGTTCAGCCAATCACAGTTCAATTAAGCCCCGCTGAATGTTTTTATTTTCTTTTTATTCAAAATAGAGCTTTTATGAAATGATCTCCATTTTATATCAATATTTATTTCCAGCCTAATAGGAACGAACTTCTGTTGACAACTGTACGTGTCATTTTTTACATTTTGTCTCATTTAAATTTATTCCAGTTACCTAGCAGTCACGCTACCAATAGTTCATCCGATTAAATATTATTTTGTTGTGCATCTTTTTAATTTGTCATGTCTGATATTTTGATAAAAACATAATCATTATTCCTAATTCTCATATTATTGTTAATTATTCACTCTTTAATTATACTTTACGCTTCTTCACTTATGTTTTTACAGTTCTTAGGTTCATTTATTATATGTGTTTATTTTTGTTATTATATATATATATATATATATAATATATATATATATATATATATATATATATATATATATATATATATATATATATATATATATATTTTTTTTTTTTTTATGTTTATATATATATGGTAGTTCCATTTTGACTTTTATAACTTTATTATGCCATTTAAAAATTTTTCAGATAAATCATGATGATGGCCAAAAAGGCCGAAACGTTATTTTATAAGTTTATCTTAATACAGTCAATATAATATAAGAATTTTATATCATTAATAAGAAGATTCTCAAATTGGATCATTATATCATATATAGAATGCTCTGCATGTTCTTTGCAATTCTCTTCATCATTAAAATTAAGCTCAAAAGGAGCAATAATATCTTCAATATATATATATATATATATATATATATATATATATATATATATATATATATATA
>SEYY01000967.1:15490-26049 GCA_009176605.1 Armadillidium nasatum
TCTCTCTCCCGAAGGACGAGAACACTTGCCATCGAACCATGGATTTTGAGGAGAAAAAGATTTAGTTGAAGATGGAATGAATCTACCCATCCCCTCAAGGATTACAGCCCCTACCTTTTCTGCAGTGACAGATGCGCTCCACGAGACAAAGCAAGATTCACTCCAATGATAGTTAGCAAAGAAGCGACGCTTTGCCCCCCAATTAGCCCGATTAAAGTGCCAGAAAGTACGTTTAGGGCATGGTGGAGCTGTTGGAGAGAAAGCATTATAATTAAGAGTTATAAGATTATGGTCAGGAGTTACCAATAGGTGCGAAGATAGCGTAATTAAAGATAGAAGGACTAGTAGTGAAACATAAGAGTGTTCAAGAATTGGTTGCGACTTTCTGGAATGTGTGTTGGTTCCTTAATCAACTGCTCCAGATCGTTAAGAATGCTGAATGATTTGGCCTCCCTCCCACCTGTATCAGTATGAGAGGAGCCCAACCAATCAGTGTGGTGTACGTTGAAATCCCCTAAATAGAGGACTTCAGCATTTGGATGAGAAGAAGTGACAGTCTCGTGGGAAGTAGTAAGATATTGAAAAATAACTGGAAAATCTGTTCCATTAGGGGAGCAGTAGCAGAAACACAAGATAATTGTAGTAGTAGGAAGACATTTTATTCTTTAATTTTAAATGTTATTTATTTTTGTTATATTAAATTAAAATTTAAAATTTAATATTTAATAATAATAATAATAATAATAATAATAATAATAATAATAATAAAAATAAGGATATTGTTCTTATTAGTTATTAAATACAAATTGTATGATTGCCACGAGTTTCTATGATTCAATAACTTCTTGCAATGCGGTCAGATTTAAGTGAGCTGATCTGAGATATCTATTCAATTCTTCATAATTTTTTATTTTGATAGGATCGTCGTCAGGAGATTTCTTAATATGCAATACTGCATTTTTATAGTAGCAGGAGTGTAGTAGTTGCCTATAATCTCTCTGTATTATGAGAGCTTTCTTCAATAGTTTCTTTTTTCCCGGCGTTAGAAATTCGTTGATGAATTCATTCGGTTTTTCTTTAATACAGGTTGATATTAATTTGCTCTTCCATCCCTGTTCCTCAATCTTGAATCTAATTGGACGTTTATCATTTGCATTGTTTTCTGTTCTTTTTTTTACCTATCCGATAAACATCGCTTATGGCATTAGGTTGAAGTTTTATTTTTAGCTTTTGTTTTATGGTTTTAGCCACTGTTTTTTTTGCAATCTTCGTTCTCTACACCTTCAGAAAGTCGAACTTCACTGATTACCAATATATTTTTAACTCGGTCTTGTTGCAATTGATCCTGAGAGACCTCAAGGGCCTGAACTGAGTTTCTGATATCAGTCAATTGTTGAAGGAATTATTATCATTTTCGAATTTATGTTATTTGTCTTTCAGTTCTTTGATTTCGATGTATTTTTGTTCTTTAAATTCGTGAAACAAAGTTAAGTGAAAAAAAAATTTTAAATTTTTTTTTCTTTTTTTCAGGGGTTTTATAGTACATTCCTACTGATTCTAAATGTGCAAATTAGATTTTTAAAATTCGTTATAGTCTCCCTTAAAAAGCTTTGCCAGTTCAAGGTCATTTGGACTTTAAATTAGCGACATCTGGCTTATAAAAAATAAATTTTAATTTTAAATCTTTGTTTTTTTCTTTGATTTGAATTATTCCAAATTTAATTAGTTTTTTCCTAATTCTAGTTTTCGAGATATGACCACTCAAACTTGTGGAAAAATTTATTGTAATTTGATCTCTTTTGTGGGCGTGGTTTCCCTTTTTTTTTTTTTTTTTTAAGTAAAAATTTGTTTTCTCGCTCATAATGGGTTCTATTAATCATAATATATAAAATTTGTTATAATTTTATCTTGCGCGTGAAAGGGTCTCGATCGATTTTCTTCTTTCTAAAAATAATGATAGATAAGGGTTAGTCTTTAACACTCGCTCCATAACATTGAAAGCTTTATTTCCTGTGAGTTCAGGGCCCCTTTAAATTCGTTAAACGCAGATTTGTGATTTCTTCCCAAAAAGCTGTGTTAAGAGTTGCGATTTCCCTCTTTAAAATGTTTATCATAGAAAGTAGCTCTGAATTTCCAGACTCGCTTTGGCTTGAGGTAAGTAGAAGGAATGGGAAAAAGTTTGAGAGCATTTTCTTGACTTTCTGTGATACTGTCGTCAAATGAAAAATACTTCCTATTCTCTTCCCTCGTTTGTTTTCTTCCCTCCATTTTTGTTGTTGTTGTTTAAGTGGTTATTATTATTTCTGCTATTGTTAATATTGCTGGTAGTGTCGTTATCTAAGTTTCTCGTATTGACCATATTTACAATCTTCTCGTGGGAATTAATTACTGTAATAATAAGGATAATTATGTGTTATGCACGCACTTGTAATTCTGTAATTGAAAACACTTTTTGATATTTCAAGGGGCTGGCAAAGAACTTAACAATATGGCATATATTTCACACAGGCGTAGAAAACTGAGAGAGGACCGAGGTAACACGTCTGCTCTCGACAGTGGTTGAAATAATAATAATAATAATAATTATATATATTATATATATATATATATATATATATATATATATATATATATATATATATATATATATATATATATATATATATATATATTATATATATATATAAATAAACATTTAAAGTAGATTATTTAAAATTTATTGCTATCAAATTTATTTTAAAATTAATTTAGCTAACCTCTTAAAGAGAAGTTTTCTTTTGAAAGATAATTTACCCATCTTAACTATTATCCCAGTTTGTTAATAATGAGGAGCATTGTAAAGAAAGACAGACCTGGACTGTTTCAACTTGGTAAATTTTTTTATAGTTTGAACTGTGTCTACGCAATATAATCCTCATTACAGTCGCATTTACTGATGAAACCTAAGATGCATTGCTCGTTTCCCATATCACGAGATTATTCCTATTCATTGTACATGTACACGATAGCGGATGTTGCTTTCTGTTCAAATTTGCTAAGCTTAAACCTTCCGTTAGGAAGGTTATCACGTTTTACAAACGCCATTCTTATCATTCTTTATTTTTGTTTCATTGTCTTACTCATAACACCTTG
Source organism: Armadillidium nasatum (assembly GCA_009176605.1). NCBI lineage: Eukaryota > Metazoa > Arthropoda > Malacostraca > Isopoda > Armadillidiidae > Armadillidium > Armadillidium nasatum. The sequence continues at coordinate 18,623 of SEYY01000967.1, forward strand.
TAGAAAACTGCAGTGGTGAACTTGTACTACCATACTTTAAGATAGTAATTCTAGTTTGTCAGGATTTTTCTTTGTTTTCTCATAATCGTTGACTATTTTTTTTATTTTCAAAATATATGCAAAATACCTTAATATTTGTGTATGCTAACCCCTATTAACTTTTTTTTACAAACCAAACCAAATAAAATTTATGAATTTTTGATTAATAAAAAGGCTTGTCAAAAACCAAACCTTAATTATGTTAAATTTAAGCCATAATATGTAATGCTCTATATAGTTAAACTAAAAGTTGTTTCAGTAACTGATGAAGAAGCATTCTCCAATGTTATGATACCCTCAGTTACTGGTCATATTAAAGCATAAATATTTGATACGATACTATTTTGAAAGTAGCAAAATTGTATAAAACTTGAAAAGATAATTGAGAGTTATTATTTATCTACTGTAGCTTACATTAGGAGATAAACAAAATTGCAGGGTTACGTCAACTTTTTATACTCCAGCTTATTAACTGATAAAGAGACTTAAATTTTTTGTCCAAATTTTAAATAATTCACATTGGAAACCATATGAAACTCGAATAAGTTGAGCCAGAGTATGAAAGCACTCTTTTGCACATTGTTTCTAAAATCATTTCTCCACAATTCATTTCCAAACTTGACCATTGTCTCTTCGAGATCTTAAAATTTCAATTTATATTTATAAGAATCAATTTCGTGGATTCAATCCAGAATCCATTCAAATACTCTAAATGACCTGAACTCATGCACTCACATCTTGGTGTATTGTGATACTCATTGCTTTTCTTGTACATAAAATTTTAAAAATTTGTTTTGCAAATTCAATTTGTAAACAATCTGTATATTTGTAAACATCACCCCATGAAAGAGCGATTATTCATTTTATGGTGTGTTTTAATTTTAAATCCTAAACATGTTTGTGAAAAATATACTGTTAATTAAAACTATTACAAGGATTAAACATTGTGAAAAGCAAGTTTAATATATTACATGAATATTATTAATTTTTATCTTTGCATTTTATTCTTTTCAGACTGAAGTAGAAGTTTATAGAAAAGATAGCAGGAAGCTTCCAATTGGTGATCCAGATATAGATTGGGAAGAAACAGTTTACCTAAATTTGATAATTCACCAGTTTGACTACACTCTTACACTAGCTGTGTGCACTAGAACAAGTCCTAAAGAATTACAAGTTCTTAAACGTCATTCTCAGGTAATGCATAATTATTTTATTAGCATATTTTCTTTTGAGCTAAAAAAGATGAAAATTTGAAGCAAGTTCTTTAGATCAGTCTTGAGTTTTGTTTTTTTTTAAGGAAGGAAAAAAAGAGAAAAGAATTTGGGGCAAAAGTGGAGATAAGTTTTATATTAGAAAGTTTGCTAATGTTCGTCTTCGTGAAAATAACTACCTTTAATAAAATATTGTAATGCATCATCTTGCAATGACGTATTACCAAAATTTACCCTATAATAAGTTTCTGTAAAAAAGTTTCCTAAATTCAATGGGTGTGGATGACGTCACATTTCTAAACATTGGTTCTAGTTATAACTGAAAGATGTCGTTGCTCTATAATTTATGTTGAAAATGTAGTTGTAAGAAGTAGCTTTCATTTTGTCTTTTGAATATATACATATTTTTAAGTGTTTGATAGTGTGATTTTGAACAAATCATAATTTAAATAATATCCGAGTTATTTGACAATTAAATAAACATATTAAAACTTAAAATAATGCTAAATGAGTTTGCAAATCACTTTGTTCTTAAAGATCTCGAGTCAAAAATTTTAGGACCTAATTGGTTTGACTAAAAACTAAACCACTAGTATAAAATGATGTTTTTTGAATGCTTGAAGAAATATTCAGATATTTTCTTAAGCACTGATGTTAAAAATATCTTTTTTTCTTCTTCAAATTTTACCTTAAATTAGTTCATATTACAAAATGCTGTGTTTACCTTGAGACTGTAGAACCAGATGGTCTTTACCAAAATTTACCATATAATGTTGTAAATTTAATATATATATATATATATATATATATATATATATATATATATATATATATATATATATATATGGTCCTTAATTTATAACAAAATTTTAATTTTACATTTTATAATATCTCACCCCATATTTCTTTTCCTTTTGGGTTAGTAAGTATACAGTCAAATTTTTGTAGCATTTAATAAACTCTAACACGTGCCCCAAGTGATAATATTTATAATATATATATATATATATATATATATATATATATATATATATATATATATATATATATATATTTTTTTTTATATATATTTTTTTTTTTTTTTTTTTTTTTTTTTTTTTTACACAAACGCCACCACTCACGGGCAGAGCCCTTTTCAAGGAGGGGGCACACACACATGCAAAAAGCTCATTCAAACACACACACACACACACCTAACGCACAGCCCTCAGGTGGGCGCAGACGGAAGCCTTGAAGAGTGGAAGATTAAATACAGGAGGAAAAATAAATGATGGTAGAGAGTTCCACAGAATAGAGGTGGCTGGAAAGAAGGAGGTACCACAACGGGCTAGCCTGGGATTTCCTACGTCCACACAAAATTGGTGCGAAAGCAGGGCACCCCTTGTGCAACGAGGACGACGCAACGGTGGAGGAATGCGAGAGGCCAATTCCCTCGAGCACCTGCCATTGTAGTACCTGTAGAAAAGAGATAGCGCGCCAACGTCACGTCGCAGAGACAGAGGGTCAAGTGAGTTTGAAAGTAGGGGACAGTTTATTAATCTTTAGCTTTTGACTCAACCCTATCCAGAAGAGAGGATGAGCCGGAGCCCCCCCAAATGTGAGAACAGTACTCCATACAAGGACGAATAAGACCCTTATATATTTGGAGTAACTGCTCAGAAGAAAAAAATTTCTCGCAACCTGAACAGAACTCCCAGCTTCTTAGAGGCCGCTTTAGCAACCATTGTGATATGTGGTTTCCAAGACAGTTTGTTGTTTATGTTTAGACCAAGAATGTTAATGTTATTTACAGGTGAGACGGGAGAGCCATCGAAGAGGATAGGAAAGTTAGGAGGTGTTTTTGAGAGGGAGATGTGAAGAAGTTGAGTTTTTAAAGAGTTGAATTTTACAAGGTTGCTATGACCCCACCGGGAAATCCCATCCAGATCGGCAAGAATGGAATCGGAAAGTTGAAGACGAGAAGCAAGTCTAGAAGCAAAAGAGGGAGCAGATTTGAAATGAGTAGAAGAATGCAGAGTTGAATCATCAGCATAAGAGATGAACAGAGTTAGAAGTGCAGTGGAGAAGATCGTTAATGAAAAGTAAGAATAAGGTTGGAGATAAAACAGAACCCTGAGGAACACCACAGTTGACAGAAAAGGAGGAAGAGGTCGCTCCATCTACAACTGCCGAAATGGAACGATCTGAGAGAAAACTAGACAAAGAGTAAGCAAAGGGAAGGAGGAAACCCAAAGGAAGGGAGCTTAGAGAGCAGTGACGCATGCCATACCCGGTCGAAAGCCTTGGATATGTCAAGCGCCACCACACAAGACTCCCCGAAGTCCCTAAGGGCAGAAGACCATAGATCAGTAAGATAGGAAAGTATGTCACCAGTTGACCTCGAGCGACGAAAGCCATACTGGTGATCAGAGAGAAGAGAATGAGACTCCAAAATGATCCAGGAAATGAGAGTTGAGGAGAGTTTCAAAAATTTTAGATTGAACACAAGTGAGAGCTATAGGTCGATAGTTAGAAGGGTCAGAACGGCTACCTTTTTTTCGGGATCGGCTGAACAAACGCACGCTTCCAGCATAGAGGAAAAGTATTAGTATTAAGGCATAGAGAGTAGAGCTGAACGAGGACAGGGGCCAACTCGGAAGCACACTCCCTCAGAACACGAGGGGGAATGCCATCCGGGCCACTGGCCTTCCTGACGTTCATAGATTTCAGGATCCCATGCACCCGATCATGAGTAATTATAGGTAGAGGCATGGGACACCTGAGAGGAGAAGGAGTAGGAGGAGGGATGCCAGAATCGAGCAGGGTGGAATTAGATGAAAAAAGGAGGCCGAAGAGATTAGCCTTTTCAGAAGGAGTATTAGCAACAGAACCATCAGAGCGAATAAGAGGAGGAAAGGCAGATTTACAGAAGTTGTTAGAGATATTTTTGACAAGAGGCCAGAAATTTTTATCAGTAGGAGAGTCCATGGAGGTCAGCGCACTTCCTTTTAATGAAAGTACGCTTAGTCCGTCGAAGAACATCCCTGCAACGATTCCGGGCTGAATGAAAATTAGCAAGAGTGATAGGAGAAGGAGAGTTTTTCCATTCACGATAAGCATTGTCTCTCTCCCGAAGGGCAAGAGAACAATTGCCATCGAACCATGGATTTTGAGGAGAAAAAGATTTAGTTGAAGATGGAATGAAATCTGCTCATCCCGTCAAGGATTACGGCCCCTACCTTTTCAGCAGAGACAGAAGCGTCCCCCGAGACAAAGCAAGATTCACTCCAATGATAGTTAGCAAAGAAGCGGCGCATTGCCCCCCAATTAGCCCGATTAAAGTGCCAGAAAGTACGTTTAGGGCATGGTGGAGCTGTTGGAGAGAAAGCATTATAATTAAGAGCTATAAGATTATGGTCAGAGTTACCAATAGGAGGGAAAATGGTGTATTTATAACTAGAAGGAGTAGTGGTGAAGCATAAATCAAGTGTATTCAAGAATTGGTTAGGACGATCTGGAATGTGTGTTGGTTCCTTTTAATCAACTGCTCTAGATCGTTAAGAATGCTGAATGATTTGGCCTCCCTCCCACCTGTATCAGTATGAGAGGAACCCAACCACTCAGTGTGGTGTACGTTGAAATCCCCTAAATAGAGGACTTCAGCATTTGGATGAGAAGAAGTGACAGTCTCGTGAGTAGTAGTAAGATATTGAAAAAAACTGGAAAATCTGTTCCATTAGGGGAGCAGTAGCAGAAACACAAGATAATATAGTAGTAATATAATATATATATATATATATATATATATATATATATATATATATATATATATATATATATATATATATATATATATATATATATATATATATATATATATATATATATATATATATATACAACATAATATAATATAATAATATTTAATATAATTAATGTAACATGATTAATAAAACTCTGTAGATTAATATTAATATTATTTAATTACCGTTTAATATTCCTTAGATAATGTATACTTTGAGCAGGAAGGAAACTGTGCTCGATAGTCCTTTACAACTTTCAGTAGGTATTGTTTTTGCTCCTCATTTTGAGTTAAAAGATTGTTGTATTCCTCCATTAGCTTAACACCTCTTTCTGCAGTATCATTAATAACACTAATGGCTGGGATTATTGTTGAGCCTTGTTGGTAATCTGGACGAGACTTCCAGGTGGCAGGATCATGAGCAATAAATTGTGATGAAATGTTACATCGTTCAAAAAATTTTGATGTGCGTTTTGATACAAAGTGATGGAGTTCTTTATGGATGAAACTTTGCATGTCCTCTAAATGTACATTTAAGGCGTTTCAATTCACATGTGTTTGCTTCTATTACCTAGAAAGGCTTTGGACATCTTTACCTCCTGATTGATACACAATGAATCATCAAAAAAAAACGAAGGCCACTGTTTCTTCTGTAAAGGTACCATAAATGACGAGAAAAAGTTTTGATTGTAACTTGAAAAATCCTTTCATTTACTTCACTGTAGTAATAAAGGTCTTTCAGAAACCTCAAGTCTTGTGATGGTGCTAAGGAAGCTAAAGGAGCATTGTACCAAGGTTTTATATATATTTTTACAATAAATATACACATATCTCTTACCCCTTTGAATTCTTGGGGAGTCAATGTAAATACGTTTCGGAAGAGAAATATTTTTAAGCAGTAAATAGCTTTTGCCATCCATCTGGCATGGTGAAAAGCACCAGGTGAATGAAATTTAATTGCTTGTGTTTCATATCCTCCTAAAAATATTATAACCAACTGTAGAAGCTCTTTATAATCATCCCTTACCTGCCGAATTGCAACTTGACCTTTAACAAACTGAAGGATAGACTCTCTGTCATTGCCGATAGCGTTCATAACAAACTGATCTTCGATTCCAATAGAAAATTTAGAAATATCTATATTGATCCAGGCTTTATGAAAGCGTTTAAATAGTAAACCTTCGGGTCCCGACGAGACACCTAAGCATGCTTCAAAAGCTGACTTTAAGACCAATTCATATATGTGATGCCTGCAGGGAAGATATAGGAGATCTTTGTTAAGTTTCTGCTCTAACAGTACACATGCACCGTTTATTCTCCCAGTATTTGACGCTGTGGTGTCACAACATAAGGCTTCAATTTTATTTTGAAATTGATGTTCAGTTAGCATTTCGTAAACACCGGCTGCAATATCGGCTCCACTTCCAGAAGCCAATTTAGGAACTCCTAGAAGATATTCCTTTCCATTTCCAGATATAATTACAGGAAGTCTATCAACCTTCTCTTTTTCGGATATTTCCGGAAGGAGTTTTCCATCCCAATGGACGACAGCAAATTCTAGCTGCAGCTCTTTATGATTACTTTTTATTGCTAAAGCTCTTTCTTCACGAAGCTTTTGACGATATCTCCGTATGGAGGAACGATTTATAACCAGATCTTTAGTGTTGAGACCTAAAGCTTCTGCGGTTGCCATTAAAATGTGAACAGAGTCTCTGTCACTTAATTTGCATTTATCAAGAGCAGCTACTAGCTTTGTGGTAATAAAACATTTAGTTCCACGTTTTGGTGGTTCAGGTGGGCTTACCTGGTATGAAGTACAGGCACTATCCTCTGTTTCATTTTCAGATGACGTTTCTTTTTCAGATATCTCCTCTGTATCAAGTACTTTATCTACTGTTGAATCTCTCTTAAACTTTTTTTGGCGTTCTTCTTCCTGACTTAAACGTTTCTTTGTCCTTTCTTCCTTTTCTGCGTGTTGTTTATCAATCCCTCCTAAAGTACCCACACGTCCTTCCTGCCTCTGACACAGAAGAAATTGTTTGTCCTCCTCTATTTTAATAAGGTCCAAGGCATTGGCATGTGCTATGTCGAACAGATTTTCCAATTTGTCTTTAAAATTGCGCTCGTTTTGTTCCTGTTTCAGTGTCTTTCTTTTACAATGTTTCTGAAGATTCCTCCATTCTTTATATAATGCTTCCAGTTTACATATGCAATGCTGCGTTTCTCTATATGGTATTCTTGCTTTTTGCCAAAAAACTAATACTTCAGAAATTACAAGTCTGGAACTTTCGTGTAAATTTAACTTTACACATCTCATATTATAAAATAAAACTTGAAGTACCTGCTTATTCGAAGGAAGTTTGCAACCTAATATCTGATTAGCTTCAGTTCCAATT